>JAHWFP010088317.1:8152-42765 GCA_023313725.1 Lithobius niger | reverse complement strand
GCTAAGCTACCATTACCTTTTCAAGAACTAAAGTACCATTACCTAAATAAATGAAAAGAAAGAGCTAAGCTACCATTACCTTTTCAAGAAGTAAAGTACCATTACCTAAAATCAATTAAAAGAAAGAGCTAAGCTACCATTACCTTTTCAAGTACTAAAGTACCATTACCTAAAATCAATTAAAAGAAAGAGCTAAGCTACCATTACCTTTTCAAGTGCTAAAGTACCATTACCTAAAATCAATTAAAAGAAAGAGCTAAGCTACCATCCCCTTTTCAAATACTAAAGTACCATTACTTGAAATCAGTTAAAAGAAAGAGCTTTTAAATCTTTTCTTGTGCATCACCTGTGCATTACGAATCTGTACCTTATTCTGGGAATGTACCTCCGGGAATGTCAGAAATACATAATTTTAAGCTTTGAGTGTTGACTGTCACTTTCAAGAGTTCGTGCACTATGCTTCTGAAAGGGAAGTTTCCCGGACATGTTTTCCCTGGGTCTTGATGAGGTACCTTTCTCCTGTTGTGACAGAGGAGGTTGCTGTAATTTTTCGAAGGCATTCCAGTGGTAGAGTTTTTAGCTAAAAAGTGATCGTGGATTGGTCTGGGCTGATTGGGCTTGGTTCAAGAGGGTAGTGGAGGCTGATTTCTTTGTGGATTGGCTAGGTTTTTTTTTAACCTAAAAGTGATTACTCGGGTGCAACAAGGTCTCGGGGGACCCCGCCTCTGGGTGATGGGTTTCTTTAAACTAATTTGTCTCATTGCACCAAGATGAATTTGTTTGTGTCGGTTCTGAAATGGAAGCTACGGCATCTTCCCTGGACACCAGGATGGCGCATGTAAGTTGAGTAAGTTTTCGTACACTCTGAAGACGATGTGTACTGACAGTACACATCAATGTGTACCCGCTCAGCTTCCACACGAACTGTGTGCAGGGTAAACACAATTTGTGTACTGATAGTACGCATGTGGTGACTAGAATGTGCATGCCGCTGCACACACTGTGTGCTACCAGTACACAACTCGTGTGGGGGCTGAGCAGGTACATATTGATGTGTACTCTTCAATACATACAAGGTTGAACTGAAAGGGTACCGTGACTCGTTTAAAGAGAGTATTAAATGGTTATGAGTGATGAATGCCGGTACCCACACAGATTTAGAAATTTTCTGGAAACACAACTGTTCTCACAAGGGTAGATTGAACTAGTGAGAAGCTTCACAATAGTACGGAAGGAAGTTGGTTTGTTCCACACCAACATTAGTATACGTGTAAAAAAAAAAAAAGGAAATGCTTTGTCACCTACTTAAATAGCATGAAGGTTAGCAATTGATTAGAAAAATAAAGCGCAGCAAATCCCCACAATGTTAACAATCACGAACGTACTTTGTTATGATTTCGAAAGTTTTCGTGGATAACACTTAAATGAGTTTAAAAGAAAACCTAACTATTTTTACATTCTTAACACAAACATTTTGTAACATTCATGAAGGAACTTCTACGTTAAACTGGTTAAAAGTTTGTTTTGCATGTCATTGCAACCGTGCTCAAACGGCCTTGTCACTTTATTTGGAGTGATGGGAGAGCATACCCCTGCCCACCCCTTCCCTTACTTCGCTTGCTCAAGCGCATGCGCGCACGCCACCCTCCTAACAGGGCATAATGAGAACGAGAGTGTTATGATGTGATTTACTTACGTAAAGACCGGTGTTATCTTCCTGCCATTGATCGTAACAGATCAGTTAACTGGAAAACGACTCTTCTGGGTTGCCCAAGCACGCGAACACACTAAGGTGGATCCAAAATAGTCCCCAAATGCCACGCATTCTTTTTGCAACGGGTGTTTAGTGCCCACTGCGAACTTAATTTACGACTGTTTTAGTTTAAATTCCCCACCGGAAGAGAAAGTGGGTTGCATTTTAGTTTCAACTACCAACGTGTCTGGAGTGAAAAAAAAATTCTGGTAGGCATTCAAGCAGGCGGTCACTGGCTGGATCTACAGATCTGCCCCTAAATTTGGTCGTACTGCGCGAAAAAAAAATTTCCCTGAGTTTCAACTACCAATTATTATTCGCTTTTTCACCGCACTAAGTGAGAAAAAGTTGCAAAAATCTTTTGCACAGATTTTTCATGTTTCTTTCCATCCCGAAGGTTTGGAACATGAATTTCATATCCCGAAGGTTTAGATAATACCAGCAGGCCCTCAGAATAATCTATATAACTAAGATCGTAATATTTGTTTGTTTGTGTGTCGCCAGATTACCGAAATTCCCACTCCTAATTCTATTGAAATCTGTGGGAGTCTGGATAATTCTTTCGTTTGTCTGTCAAACAGAATTGTTTGTATAAGTAATGATTCGAAAGAAAGACTGCAATTGCATGTTTTCACATGTAGACACACGCTAGTGTGTCGCGCCAAGTTAGGCAACAAACATCACATCAATTCAGTTGTCAAGGTTGTAAACCATTGTTGCGCAACGCCATAGCGTCAGTGTTTAATATCCTGAAGCATAGTTTGGCACATTTCAGGTATGTACTTGGGGAAAAATAATAATGTGACACAAAAGCTTAAATTGTGGTGAAGCAGAGAGCAATGACCCACATGACAAAAATTAATTTCTGCAGCAATCTCAGCTAAGTGGCTTTCAATGCAAAATTTGACCCTCAATAACGTTGCAAACGTGTTACTAGTTTCTTCTAGAGTCTTCTAGTCCGCATGTTAATTCCCACCATATCAAAAACCAAACCTGGTAAAAGGGACCGCCAAGTTCCGAATAATTCGGCACTTCAAAAAAGTGATATCAACACACCAAAACATTCGCCAAGTTAATCGCACCGCGTAATAATTCGAAGGTTAAATGAAAACTAGGATGTTGCTACTTTCGGTATTATTCAAAGTATTATTCAAAGTATTATTCGGTGCGATTAAGTTGGCGAATGTTTTAGTGTGTTGATATCACTCCTTTGAAGGGCCGAACCATTCGGAACTTGGTGGCCCCTTTTACCAGTTTTGGTTTTTGATATTATATCACTCCTTTTTTTTTTAATTGTGTATTGACTCAACTCCACTACCGTGCAGATGTGTAATAAAGTGTCACGTCAACAAGAAATTGGTTTTCAACAATTTGCTACTACCCTTTGATATAGGCCGTACCATTCTCAACTTAGTCACCACTTTATATGTTTTTGGTTTGTTTTAATTTTTTTGTAATTTGTTTTATTTAGTTAGTTTTGGTGTGTTGATATCACTCCTTTCAAGGGCCGAACCACTCTCAACTTGTGCACTCATTACCAGTTTTTGGCTTTGTTTATTTTGCTTTGTTTTTACAGTTGGTTTATTTTTCGTGAATTGGACGTGAATACAATTTCTTTGCAACATTGTTTACATTTATCGTAATACACGTTCAGTGTATTGCAGTGCTGGAAACACCGGTTCTCGTCAGATCCCCGAAGTTAAGCAGCATTGGGCTGGATTGATACTTGGGTGGGTGACCACCTGGGAATCTAGCTGTTGCAGACATAGGGCCTTAGAGCTTCGGGCAGATGACCAGGAGTGGTTAACGCTCGTTAAACTCTTTAACCCTTTTTAATACACGTTCTCATTGTCCGAACTTTGGCCGACCAATGATGCCGACAATACCAACAATGGTTATAACAATATTTTCGTATTTACGAGCTTTCCCACGCTATCCCCGTTACGCCCCAGGCTCAAAACCATGAAAGGTACGCAGTTCCTATTGTACTGCACCCATTCGTCCAATTTTATAGCTGGAAGCCTGCCCGTTATCTCGGCAGTGATGAATAATCACCCTATGGGATTTAACATGGGGATGAGAGGACTAGCGTAGCTAGTAGTAACATATTTTCAACGTTATTAAGGGTGAGACTTTGCATTGAAAGCAGCTTATCTGGCATTTCTACACGAGTTCATTTTTGTCATGTGGGTCATTGCTCTCGATTTCAACACAATTTAAGCTTTTGTACCGCATTATTATTTTTCCCCCAAGTACCTAAAATGTGCCCAACTATGCTTCAAGATATTAGACACTGACGCTATGGGGTCGCGGTACAATGGTTTACAACCTCGACAGTTGAATTGATGTGATGTTTGTTGTGATGTTTGTTGCCTAACTTGGCGCGATACATTAGCGTGTGTCTAGATAGGGTGATTATTAACCGATACCGACATAGCGGGAGGGCTTCCAGCTATGAAATTTGATAAATGGCTGCAGTATACGATACGAACTGCATACCTTTTTTGGTTTACAATCTGAGGGTGTAAAGGGAACGGCGTGGGATGGCGCGTAAGTACGAAAGTATTGTTATAACCATTGTTAGTAGTATTGTTGGCATCGTCTCTGATTGGACGGCTAAAGTTCGGACAATGACAATGATTTGATTTGATTGGATTTGATTTGATTTTGATTTTGATTTTGATTTTGATTTTGATTTTGATTTGATTTTGATTTGATTTGAGTTTATTACGAGAGTTTTACATGGGCATAATCCCTCACGCCCTACTCTAACCTACACCGACGTGCGTATCTAGACACACGCTTGTGTGTCCTTACAATTCTAGACAACGTTGCCAAAGAAATTGTATCTACGTCCAATTCACGACCGAAAAACAAACAAAATTTCAAAATAAAGCCAAAAACTGGTAAAGAAGTCAACAAGTTGAAAATGGCTCAGCCTTACAAAGGAGTGATACGAATTAAATAAAAATAAAACAATTAAAACAAATTAAAACAAAACCAAAAACTAATAAAGAGGCGATAAGTTGAAAATATAAAAAATATAAAAAAATATTTAAAAATATTTAAAAATATTAAAACATTAAAATATTAAAATATAAAAATATTAAAAATATTTAAAAATATTTTAAAAATTACCACTCAAGCTACTGTGGACGTGGCACTTTATTACACATCTGCAGGCCATGGGCGGATTCAGAATTATGTTAAGAGGAGTGCTCTGCCAAATATTACGTATGAAAATGTATTTTGCCCTAAAGGTCTTACCTCCTAGACTCCTTTTTAATAGTGAAAAACAATAACGCAGTCAAAATGCCATGTTCCCTCCCTTTCCTTTTTAAATTTAAAATAAAAAAACAAAAATCGTAAAAAAAAATGTGTTTTTGCCAGGAAGGGGGGGGGGGGCTGTCGCACCATCCGCATCATGCTAAATCCGCCCCTGCTGTAGACTAGTTAAGTTGAGTCTAATGCACAATTAAAAAAAAAAAAAAAAAAAGAAGTGAAATCATATCATAAAACAAAATCTGGTAAAAGGGACCGCCAAGTTCCGAATGGTTCAGCCCTTCAAAGGACTGATATCAGCACACCAAAACATTCGCCAAGTTAATCGCACCGACTACCGACTAATACTTGGGACGTTAAATGAAAACTTGAACATTGCTACCGAAAGTAGCAATATTCTAGTTTTCATTTAACCTTCGAACTATTATTCGGTGCGATAAACTTGGCGAATGTTTTGGTGTGCTGATATCACTCCTTTAAAGGGCCGAACCATTCGTAACTTGACGGTCCCTTTTTGCAAGTTTTGGTTTTTGATATGATAAATTATACAACAAACTTTCAGTGTTTTCAGTATCATTTTTTTTCCATTAGTTTTTAGTTTTAGTTCCTCAGAATCCCACGTTGTATAAGCAAAGAAAGTTGTTAAAGGCACTTTCGACATGCAATGCTCTCCATGGTGGACCTTTCACACATAAATGTGCTACAGTTTAAACATTTCATAGTTGACATTTTTGCATTATAGTCCAGGGCCGAGTGGTCAGAAATTTGGATTCCGTGCAATTTTCGTGGGAGAAACATGCCACCTATTGCAAAGTGTTAGCATGGTCACAAGCTTTCAAAAAATCTTTGGTGTCAACCCCGCATTTTTAGCAGGGGTGGGGGGATTATGTACCCCTCCTTAAAATAGGACTAAGTAGAAAAATTTGCGAACCCTATCATGTTTGGTATCAAATGAAACGTGTTGGTCCACAGATTATTAATAAAGTACAACATTTGACCTTCAACCTCATTTGGCCCAAATAAAGGTCAAAAAGGTAAAAAATTACATATTTTCCCACGAATTTGACTAGATTATTAAATTTTTTTGGTATCTTATCCTGTTTGGTATCAAACGAATGGTGTCGGTCCGCAAACCATTAATTAATTATAATATTTGACCTTTGACCCCATTTCACCTTAATACAGGTAAATAGAAGGTCAAAATTTTAGGTTTTGTCCCAAATTTAACGGAACTAGTGAATATTTACTATGCTGTCTTGTATAGTATCAAACGAAAGCTGTTGACCTGTGGACCATTATAAATTGACCTTTGACCTAATTTGACCCACTTTACTAACGACTTTTAAACATTCGCAAGGAATCATTTATCATGTAATAGGTAATGGCAAAACAGTCATTCGCTTAAATATGGTAAGTGGAAAAAATATCCCCGGAAAAAGTATCGCCGGAAGAAATATCCCGGTATAAATATCCCCTGGAAAAAATATCTCTGGTAAAAATGTCCCCGGAAAAAATATACCCGAAAAAAATAAAACATGAATTTGGGGAAAAATTAAAACACCTTCTTTATGAGTATCTAATCGTAATTTATACCATTGTCCTGTAGCAAAAAAAGTATGATGGTGGACCTCCGTTTGTACTCCATTCCCCTAACAAAAAAATAAGGAAATTGGTAAGGAATGAAACCTATCTCCCTAGTAACAGCGTCGATAGTATTATAAACGTGATAGGTCTATTAGGGCAATACGCAGGAAAATATTTGGAGAGCAGACCAGCCCGCGAACACGAACGTTTGTTTAAAAAATAAAAATAGAACAAATTAATCTCAACTCACTGCCAAGAAAATTTAGGTCGAAGGGGGAAGAAACTAGCACCGCAGGGTTAACGGGGATTTTCCCTCCCCCCCCCCTCCTCCCATACCAAAGGTATACGGTCTTGGGGACCTTAGGGGCATTTCCGTCCTCCATTTTGGTACCTTAGGAACGTTTTACTCCTCAAAACCCCCCAAAAAGTTAGAAAACACTAAAAGATCAGAAACTTCTCCTGCCTTGTATGACATCGGTGTTAGTGAGCTAGTCTATTAATTAATATCCAACAACTTCCCCGCCCCTACCCCTTAAAGTGGCAGTATCATAAATCATACGACCAATAAGAAAACATTATGACTTCAGGGGATATTTTTTCCGGGGATATTTTTTCCAGGGGATATTTTTTCCGGGGATATTTTTTCCAGGGGATATTTTTTCCGGGGATATTTTTTCCAGGGGATATTTTTTCCGGGGATATTTTTACCGGGGATATTTTTTCCTAGATTCCTTAAATATACCAGCAAAGCAATTATAGATGCATAGATGCGATTTACAAAATGTTCTTATACGACCAGGAGAGCTATACATACATCTTAAATGGCAGTTCTTCAAGCAGTAGGATCCTATATTGAAAACAGTGGTATTGACAACAGTTTGGTAGAGGTAGAATTATATAGTAACCAGACAGTACAAAAATATTGCCTGGAAACCACGTCAGAAGTGCTATCCAAGCTCATCTAACCGTGTTAGAGGTTCTTTCTACATGTTCTGTTTCATGCATTTTCGAAAAAGTATCCATGTACCAAAGCATGCGTTGAAGATAAAGCTATTCGTTTAATTAAATAAGGCATTCATGGAAAGAGATGTGAAAAACATTCCACTTATTTACAAAGAAGTGTCCAATATTTTAAAGACAGAATATGTGATTAAAGCTTTTTAAGAATTCGAAGCTGCTGATTCCACTAATCCAATCTCAGCTGCTCTCTTGCAATACATGCAGATGGTGGTTGTTGATCTTTGAGATTTTACTAGAAGTGTGCGATCTGGGATTTGCACCTTACCACACTTAGTAACTGGCAAAGTATTTCTTTGCTCATGACAAACGAAACTACACAAGAATCCTTGCAATTTATTTAGCTGAGATGAATCTTTAGGGGAAGATGCTCCAGAGATACTTGCTGAATTTGAAAAAGGCAATTGGATAGTGAACAAGACCATGGTGCCATTTTGTAGTATTAGTGGCGACCACGCATTGGTAGACATCAACCGAAGCATGAAAGTATCTGAAGGAATTCGTGGTGTAATCTTACATGTGCATGTGCAAGATTCTTTCTTATAGCACCTGAAATGGCAAGGTTGGCCAGTCATGCACAGGACAAATGACTGATGTAAATACATAAAGAAAAAGCTTCACGAGTTGAACCTAGCAACTTTACAAACAATCAATGACAGTATACTTAAGCTTCATAACTATTTGAAGGAGTTATAAATCAGTTTGAAGTCAACACAGGACGGCTACTTAGCCTTGATGCAATAACAGTAATGACTGAGGGCATCAAAGTCGATGTACTTTGAAGGAATTAAGTAGGACAAAAACTGTACGTACAGTTCCTCAAAGAAAGTTCATCAGACTTTCTCTTGTTGCAATCTTCAAGGACTTCGATACATCGTATCGGTCAAAAACAACATGAATTTCTTGGTACGTTACATACTTTCGATAAATAGCAATCATAAAGGAAGTGGAAAGTTGGACACATGTCAGAACATGAGGTTCTTTATGGAAGAACTTCAATTCTGCCATTGCAACGTTATAAGGTTTTTTATCTCAGTCTTTACTAATAGATGCACTTATTGCTTGTGACTTTTCTTCAAGAATTATTGAAAGTGGCTTTTGTTTGAGCAATTCTGTAGCGAGCCACCTATGGCAAAAAACGATCTTGGGGTCAAAGAAAATTCGTAGGAGCTAATTCATAGTTTTAGATATATTCATGGACGAGATCGTGCCACAACCAACATTCAAACCAGTAATGTGTTACTTGCTTTCAATTCCACCATCGAATCTTTTAATTTCACTTTTACTTTCTTGTCTAAATTTATCCACATTTCAATTTTTTTTTAAATAATATTAGACATTTTTGTCCCATATATTTGCCGAACTCCTATGTACTCGTTCGTTCGAGGAACTGTACGTATAGTTTTTGTCCTACGTCATTTCGTCTAAGTACAACGACTTTGATGTCCTCTATCATTAATGTCTTTGTAACAAGATTGAGCATTTGTCCTGTGTTGCCTTCAAACGGATTTAATAACTCCTTGAAATAGACATGAAGCTTCAGTGTGCTGTCATTGATTGTTTGTAAAGTTGCTATTGGTTTAACTCGTGATGCTTTAGATTTCTTGACGTATTTACAACAGCCACGTCCTGCGCTTCACTTGCCAAGTCTTGTCATTTCTGGTGCTATAAGAAAGAATCTTGCACATGCACATGTAAGATTACACCACGAATTCCTTCAGATACTTTCATGCTTCGGTTGATGTCTACCAATGCGTGGTCGCCACCAATACTACAAAATGGCACCATGGTCTTGTTCACTATCCAATTGCCTTTTTCAAATTCAGCAAGTATCTCTGGAGCATCTTCCCCTAAAGATTCATCTCAGCTAAATAAATTGCAAGGATTCTTGTGTAGTTTCGCCTGTCATGGACAAAGAAATACTGTGCCAGTTCCTTTAACTGTGGTAAGGTGCAAATCCCAGATCGCACACTTCTAGTAAAATCTCAAAGATCAACCACCATCTGCATGTATTGCAAGAGAGCAAATGAGATTGGATTAGTGGAATCAGCAGCTTCGAATTCTTAAAAAGCTTTAATCACATATTCTGTCTTTAAAATATTGGAAACTTCTTTATAAATAAGTGGAATCTTTTTCACATCTCTTTCCGCGCATGTCTTATTTAAACGAATAGCTTTATCTTCAACGCATGCTTTGGTACATGGATACTTTTTCGAAAATGCATGAAACAGAACATGTAGAGAGAACCTCTAACACGGTCAGATGAGCATGGATAGCACTTCTGACGTGGTTGCCATGCAATATTTTTTTGTCCTGTCTGGTGACTATCTACCTCTACCAAACTGTTGTCAATAACTCTGTTTTCAATACAGGATCCTACTGCTTGAAGAACTGCCATTAAGATGTATGTATAGCTCTCCTGGTCGTACAAGAACATCTTGCAAATCGCATCTATGCATCTATAATTGCTTTGCTGGTTCATTTAAGCCAATGACTGTTTTGCCATTACCAATAACATGATAAGTGATTCCTTGTGAATGTTTAAAAGTCGTTAGTAAAGTGGGTCAAATGAGGTCAAAGGTCAACTTATAATGTTCCACAGATCAACAGCTTTCATTTGATACTATACTAGACAGCATAGTAAATATTCACTAGTTCTGTTAAATTTAGGTCAAAAACTTAAAATTCTGACCTTCTATTTACCTGTATTAAGGTCAAATGGGGTCAAAGGTCAAATATTATAATTAATTAATGGTTTGCGGACCGACACCATTCGTTTGATACCAAACATGACAATATACCATACAAATTTAATAATTTAGTCAAATTCGTGGAAAAATGTTATTTTTTACCTTTTTTGGGTCAAATGAGGTCGAAGGTCAAATGTAGTACTTTATTAATAATCTGTGGACCAACACCTTTCATTTGATACCAAACATGATTGGATTCACTAATTTTGCTACTTAGTCCTATTTTAAGGAGGGGTACATAATCCCCACCCCCCCCCCACCCCCACCCCACACCTGCTAGAAATGCGGGGTTGACACCAAAGATTTTTTTAAAGCCTGTGACTATACTAACACTTTGCCATAGGTGGCATGTTTCTCCCACGAAAATTGCACGGGATGCCACTCGGCCCCGGACTATTAAAAATGATCTCCATTGAAAGGTTTTTATTTTTAATTTATGCTTGTTTTTTTTTTTTCTTGCTAGGAAATAGAAGTGGAATTTTTTTTCTTGGCTGGTTGGCGGGACGATCGCCTCAACCACAACCAAGAATTATCGCAAATAATTAGTGAACGAAATCCTTCAGGCCTACTACCAATACCTGAAGCTGCACGAATAAAATTATGGGTACCGATGGTGGTATTCAGTGAATGCAAACGCTGCAAAACTGGAATGGCCCTGGGCGTAGATCGGGTCACACCCCTAGTTTACAATTCAAAAACTGGAGAAATACTCACTTACTACAGGTTGGTTGGTTATTTTCTACTCATTTTATTCCATATCAATGACGGCGCTAGCGGTAGCGGTGCTTATGTAAGCCTCAGCATGAACTTCCATGGTAAACGTCGAACTTTGAACTCCTATAGTTTCGCCCAGAATTAAGATAGATCAACGAAATTCGGTGTTTGGGTTGGGGTCGTAACTATTTCATTGCATGATCAATTTTAATGACAACAATCGAACCGTTCGGCGTCCGTAGTATGGCCATTTGTTGTTGCTGTTGTTGTTGTTGTTGTTGTTGTTGGGACTCTTCTCCCCACCTGGAGATCGAACCACTGAACCTATTTTCAAGTTCTGTAGTTAAAACGTAGGTATGGACAAGGCCTAGGGCCTTTCGCATGCTATATTATTGTAACTATGATATTTTTGTAAAGGAAAGCCAAATGAGCTCGAAATTTTGCTCGCACCAAGAGACCGAACCAATGAACCGATTTTCAATTTTAACAGCTTAAAATGTTGATATTAACAACGACCCAGGTCTTTTGAACGCGATTTTAATGTGACTGCAGTATTCTCGTCGGCAGAGCATTTAGTAGTAGATATCCGTGAACAAGACCCAGTTAACCTGAAATAATTGATCGGCTGCGAGAAACGGACAGTCCAAATATCGAGGGGTGGTGAAATCGCACGAGCGCAATTAGCGCTAGTGCGATTTTGCCACCCCAAGATATTTGGACTGTGACATTTCGAGCAAAAGATCAATTATTTCAGGTGTACGGGTCTTGTTCACGGATATGTATTTTAATGCTAAGGTGTGACGTTAAGCTAACTTACCGGATTTATTTTGAAACACGCTATTTAGAACAGCAGGGCGCACCTTGTGTGAACGCACATGGTGCACCTTGCAGTTACATAAGCTGCTTGGCGTCCTGTCAACTTCCGTCTACACCGGAACTTGGCCGAACGCCAACAGCCGGGAACGAAGCTACTCTATTGTTCAAACCAGTTAGAGCCGGCTTTATCCTGTTAGCGGTTACGCAACGTAATGCCTCAGGTGACTTCTATTGTTCTGGCCCACGCATAAATACGAGGGTCTGGACCATGGGAAGCCATTTGGTGTGGGGCAGACAACTCGAAAGGTTGTCTCCCTGGACTCAGCTCAGGATAAGACCAAGCTCCTAAACTCGTGTTTTATGCCTAATATGTGTTCTCAGTGCATAGTCCCCTAGCTATGCAGTAAGGAGTAAATTGGGTTTGAGATTATTCTTGGATTCAATCGTCTACTCCATGAGTACGTCACAATTTAAGTTTTTTTTAAGGTTTTTGTTTGTAAATTTTATTTGTGAATCATGAATTAAGAATTTTTACATTCGACTTATGTAAATTTCTGAACGGAAGCTTCCGGGTGAGAAGCTTCCTGTGTACGAAGTCGGGGCGACGAGGAGAAACGTTTTTTTCTATTTAGTTGCCGATGTTTGTGTTTTAAGGTAAAAGTATATTTTTTTTAACTTTAATAGTGTAAATAAGATGAGCGATAAAATGCACTATTCGCTTGTGAGTCTCGTAGGTTTTTAGGTGTATTTCAAAGTGTCAGTAGCCTAGTTTTCGTATCGTCGTGACAAAAGGTTGCTGGGTTGGGCCACTCTTCCATGGGTGGGGGCATCGCATAGTACGCGAGGTTTTTTTCGCATTAGTACGAAAAAAGTCGCAGGTTGTAAATGCGCGTGTTTATGCTGGTTACAATGGGGTGTGCTGGTTGAAAATGTCTTGTGTTGGGTAGTTTTGAAAATTCGGTCATTGTATGTCACATGGTGGAGCAGGGGTTGTGTAGACCCCGAAAAAAGTGTTAGGTTATCAAAAAAGTGTGGGTTATCAAAATTAGCCCACGGTGACGTGTGTGGGTTTTCAGATTAACCGTATATAACAACTATACTTTTAGCATGGACAGGTGTTAGCGTGACGTCACCACCGTGCATTAACTATAGTAAAGCACTAGCAATTTGTTAAGTGCAGTAACACATTTTTGCAAATCCAGGTAAAAACTTGAAATGTGGTACACAAGTCTTTCTTGTCAGTCCAAACCTGCCATGGACCCCTTGAAAGATCCTTGCGCAGCTCCCCCCCCCCCCAAGGAGCCCCCTTCCAGAGACTTGGGCAATAAATTCTTGCAGATCAAGTTAAAAACACGAAATTTGGTATACAAGTCATTCTTAGTAGAATAATCGAATCAGCCATGGAACCCCCATGATATACCTCCCAAGGGGCCCAAGCGCCGCCCTGTGCCTCCTTCCTGAGACTTGATCAACAAAGTCTTACAAATCAAACTAAAAGCTTGAAATTTTGTGCACAAGTCATTCTTAGCAGCATATATCGAACCAGCCCCATGAAATACTCCGAAAGCCTTCCAGCGTCACCCCCCCCCCCCCAGCAAACCCCTTTTGCTACCTACCAGAGGTTTGGGCAACAAATTCTTTCAGACCAAGATTAAACCATGAACTTTATACACAAGTCATTCTTAGCAGCATAAATCGAATCAGCCATGGAACCCCGATGATTTACCCCAAAGAACCCGTAGTGACCCCTTTATGAGGCTCGATCGACAAATTCTTGCAAATCGAGCTAAAAGCTTGAAACTTAGTACACAAGTCATTCTTAGCAGTACAAATCGAACCAGCCATGGAAGCCCATGAAATATCCCCAAACTGCCTCCCAGTGCGTTCCCCCATGTGTCACCCTTGAGGCTTGGTCGACAAATTTTTGCAATTCGAGCTAAAAGCATGAAATTTGGTTCACAAGTCATTCTTAGCATTACAAATCAAACCGGCCATGGAACTCCCCCATGAAATACCCCAAAGGGCCCTCCAGTGCCCCCCTGTGCCCCCCCCCTTGATGCTTGACCAACAAATAGTTGCAGATCGAGCTAAAATCTTGAATTGTGGCACACAAGTCATTCTTAGCAGTACACATCGAACCAGCCACGGAACTCCCACGGCTGTCCTCTCCCCTCCCTGAGGCTTGACCAACAAATTATTGCAGATCGACCTAAAAGCATGAAATTTGGAACACAAGCCATTCATAGTAATACAAATGGAACTAGCTATGCAACCGCCTCGAGATACTCTCAAAGCACCAATGCCTCCCCCTTCCCTGTCCCCTCCTTGAGGCCTGACCAACAAATTCTTGCAGATACAGCTGCAAGAATGAAATTTGATACACAAGGCATTGTCAGCAGTACAAATCAAACTAGTTATGAACTCCTCCAAGGCCCCTCCATGAGGCTGATACCCGAAAAAAATCCTGTTGATTGTACTAAAAGCATGCATAGAGGTACACCAGTCATTCCTAGCCCGAATAGAACCAGCCCCACGAAATACCATCAAATTCTCCCCAGCATCAACCCCTCCCCCCGCCCCCTGTGCACCCCGATGAAACATCGTTGACCGACAAATTCTTGCTAAACGTACTAAAAACATATATTGTAGCAGTAGAACCGAACTACATGCGGAACCGCGTGAGATACACCCAAGGCCCTCATTCCTCCCAGTAACTCTCAGTGTCCTCTCCATGAGGTTGATGACCAACAAATACTTGTTAGCTTTGTACTGTTAAGAATGGCTTGTGTACACCAATTCATGTTTTAGTGCTATCAGCAAGAATTTGCTGGTCAATAACCTCATACAGGTGAGTGTGGTGGGGGGCACAGGAAGGTGCCTTCGGAGGTATCTCGAGGGTTTCCATAGCTACCATGCTCCTTCAGCGGCTATGGGAACTGTTCTGGCCAATTCTGGACAATCTTTCGGCCCCTACGATGATCGGAGGTTTCCCGGATCGAATCCCCGGGTTGGCACCTCCCTTTACCAAATATTTCTTCTTCTCTAAAAAGTCTGGTAATGTTCAAAATTGAGCCGGTTCAACCATGCAAGCATTAAGTTGCTTTGGCTGTCTTTAGGCTCAAAGAAATTAATTTAAAAAAAAAACCTAGCCCAATTTATACGCTAAGAATTGAATTGTGTACCAAATGTCATGGCTTTTAGCTCGGTGTTCATGATTAGCCTAAATCCTGGCCCGTAACAGCTGTACTACACTGGTGATCAAACCAATGAACCGCTGCTTAAGTTTTAGAGCTTAGAACGTAGGTATGGAGAAGCTGTAGTGTATGTGAAGGATTTGTATGCTATTTTAACGTGACTACAATTGTTGTTCTTCTTGTTTGGGAAATTTTGCTCTCACCTATAAATTGAACCAAAGAACCGATTTTTAATTTTTATAGCTTAAAATTGATTGTTAGAAAGGCTCTCTTATAACAGTTATTTTAATGCGACTACAATTGTTATTGTTCTTCTTGTTGGGGAAATTGCGTTATCACCTCGAGATCGATCCAAAGAATGGATTTTCAATTTTTATAGCTTAAAATTGAGTATTAAAACGACTTTCTCATAACAGTCATTTTAAGGTGATTAAAGTATTCTTTGCTTCGTTATTCTTGCTGTAACAAGAAAAAAAAATAGATATTAGTATTAAAAAACGCTTAAGCGTATAAAATACGGATGTAAGCCTTAAAAAAACTTAAAGCGCCAAAGGAACAGATATTAGAAAAAGACATGTAAGCCATCAGCTTCGCACTACGTGTAGAAGAAGCTCTTGCTTGTTGTTTGGGACTCTGGCGATTCTTTTACTCGTATTATTACGACGCTGATGGCTTAATGTCATTTTCTAACATCTGTTCCTTTAGAGCGTCATGTATTTTAAGTCTTACATGCGTACGCTTAAACTTTTTATTCTTCTATACTGAGAAGACTATTACAACGACTTTGTCCGTCTGTCAGTCACTTTATTTAACTTCGCAACGGTACCAGACAGAGACGACCACGGTTTACGACGTTAGATTCAGTGTCAAAAGTTAGTTAAATAACATGGCAAATTAAAACATCGTTACTTCCTTATAGCTAATAGACTTCTTCCACGTAACTAACTTAAATAATAACATTTGATCGTCGAATTGAAATCCTAAGACAACACGCAATGAAAACAAATGGATTTTAGCTTAGTTTAAAATAGTCTCGTCGCATTCTTGCGTGAATGAATTGGCTTACCGTCGAACAGAATTCTCCATTAGGCCTATCTGCAACTTACGAAATTAAAACTGCAGTTAAAATAATTAGACTTTAAAAAGTGAAAATTAGGTTTAAAATCACGTTGCAAGTTGCTAAGATACGCTGCTGGCTCCATCAACAGCATCTCTCCCGCCATTTCTGTTCTACCACTGATCTATATAAGGTACATTGCGCGGTATGTTGAAACAGTGTAACTGTGTGCCCGGAGGCGCACCGTGTTGCAAAAATCGATAGGCTTACTATACAATCCAAATCACCGTATCTGCTACTTACGAAATTAAAGCTGCAGGTAAAAATTAGGCCTAAAAGCTGACAATAGCGCCTAAAATGTAAAATAAGCTTAAAAGCTAGCAATTTTCAATCGGCAATTCTGATGGTTAAATGCTTTTACAGTATAAAATAGAGGTAGCTGTTGCAATGCGTGATAGAGGTGCGCGCCTCACCATTGGTAGTGGTCGAACTGTACAGAAGACCGGTCGCGACTATAGGTAGCCGCTTGCTTAATACTAATTCCTATAATTTTGACCGAGCAAAAGAAGGGAGCAAAAATTGGTCATTCGAAAATAATGCTTTTTGACTTTGTGTTTATAAACGTGACGTTCTACGCTTTGTAAATTAGGCTTTTCCTTATCCGACCGGCCTTGCCAACGTTTCCCAAAATAAAAATCTCGGTTCCAGTAGAAACCAAAAAAATTTACTTAATGTATAGAATTATGTAGGCTTACCCCCAACAGGCCTACACTAAAAAAATTAACCATTCATACGTTGGTGACCATTAGCTGAGTATACGTGAGAAAGTCGCGTACTTAGACACCTACACGTTAAATGACACTGTTCATCAGTGTCATCTGATGAATAGTGCTGTGCGGTCCTGCTTTCTGATCTCATGTCGTTGGTCTTCACTTCAAAGTAATTTGTGTCCGAATTAATGGGCCATTGGTTCCATATTGAATCAATGCGTATAAACAGTATGTCTCAGAATTCCCGTACCAGGTGAAATAGATCCTGAAATCGTTGCTGAGAATGGCAGGCTCGTTATAGGAAGTCACCTATGGCGAATCCGATGAAGCTAGCCAAAATGACCTTGTTTTCAAGGTCATCCAATTTGTATCTCCTGACCTACACGAGATAGAAGCACAAGGTGAATTAGAAGGTTTTGAGGGATCGCGATCCTAGTACAACACAGAAAGCAGAACAAAAATCGCAAGTAAAACAAGGAGGATATTGCCGAAAGAAGCTGGGTGGTGCAGAGAAGCCATCCATGGGGCAGCAGGAAATCCAGAAATACCTGAACCATCAAATGAAACAGTTACAAAGGTATAACATTCATTACTGGCTTTGGTAATACTGTAAGTAAAACAAATGCCAGTTGTAGATTTATGGCAAAAGGGTCTTATGGGAAAACCCTGAAGGCCCATGGATTTTTTTTAACTGTTTAATTCCCGCTCTTAACCTGCATATTCGTTATATTTGCCCCAGAACCCCCGATATAGCGCAAGAGGCGATCATTTAAACAATTTTGAGTTATTTTTTTTACACGGATAAGGCCCTTTTAGGTAGAAGGTCTCTCCCCCCCCCCCCCAACCACACTCGTTAAATCCTCCCCTGATAAATGCATGCAACTGATCAACATGTCAAGACACATTAACTTAGTACACTCTGCATGGGGAAACAGGGCAGACAGTGTCTAACTATCGTTTACACACTCAACAGTAATCAATATGTTAACTTTGTGTACGTATGGATTCCGGGTAGCAAGAAACAGATGTATGGGTTATTACCCGCTTTCCGAGTACCGAGATTAACAATGTCTAGGCCCCACAAGGGCTGAGCCATTGTTGAGCTCAATACGAGGAAAGCGGGTAATAACTTATTTATCACCCAGTCGCGTAACAATTGAAAAGCACATTCACTGTCCTTGTTATTGCAACATAATATGCGTTGAAGGGGAAAATCGGCATTAGGATTCGTTTTTTGTCTAAACATTGTTGCATGCACAGTGTTGTTTTTTGTTGCATGCTTTCTGAGCAAAAGAACGTCAGCACGATTCGTTCTTCGTTGTACGCGTGATGGCCCTTTGTCGCTCTCAGTACTCCAGGCCTGGGATGTAAATCCCAGTACTCCGGGTTCTCCGGGCTAGGGAGGAAGGTATCAAGCTTGTTGCATTGTTACAAGCATTGTTAGATAGTACTGAGCTCGTCTAAACTAGGTGATAAGTCAACAAAATTCATTCCCCCACCCTCCCCATCTCACCAACATCACACCCTAATTTCAAAACTACAAGTCCCAAATAGAGCTGTGTCAAGTGACGTCATATTAGCTACGAGACACCATTTGGAGGTAATAGCTACAAGGTACACTAGATTATAATGTAAGGGAAAAAACGGCACTTCTTGTCAAGACAGTGCTTTCAGAGCGGATTTCTTAGGCTTAAAAAAACGTTGTTTTCTCCAACAACAAAAATCGCGCGTTATAGGCGCTTAATTGAGAAGTTTCAGCACTTTTTGTAGATAAGATAAAGCAACAGCCAATATCGTGCACAAAAATAACTACACTACGTTTCCAGAGGACAACCTCCCGTCTTCAGGTTAAAATAAACACTAAAACATTAAAAAAATTCATGGCCGTATCTGCCGAGTTACCAAGTCTAAAAAAACAAACCATTCAGGCATGGTCAGACCTAAAACTTTAAAAAAATTAAGAAAATATAAAACATACCAAATGATACACCCTATCATTTGGTATGTTTTATATCTTTTTAATTTTTTTAAGTTTTAGGCCTGACCATACCTGAATGGTTTGTTTTTTTAGACTTAGTGACTCGGCAGATACTGCCATGAATTTTTAAAATGTTTTAGTGTTTATTTTAACCTGAAGACGGGAGGTTGTCCTCTCGAAACGTAGTGTAGTTATTTTTGTGCACGATATTGGCTGTTACTTTATCTTATAGGCGCTTAAGAAATCCAGTCTAATAGCATTGGCTTCAATAAGACGATCTTCCTTTCTCCCTCCAGTGCTACTTGCAGCTAACCCAGTTTCTGGCACCACCACAGAGTTATACACAATAATACTACATCGTGTCACTGCCCTATTGGCCAAAGTATCATTCAGTTAAACCACGACGTTCGGTAACGATGAGGTAAACCAACCGAAGTCGATCCAGTGTTGAAGCAAATAGCTAAACAAAAACAGAGGCTGATGCACCGCATTGTTGCCGAATAACTTGGTTTAACAAACTTATAAGCAAGCCCATTGTTGCGCCTTGCGCGTTTCTTTATTTTTCACCAGTTGACGCTTGGTTGCTCGATTCCCGTTTGCTTCTTAGGAAAACCAGGGAAATGAGAACATGCCCCATCACACCGTACCTTACGTATACCAAAAGTAAACATGTACGATTTGCCGTTAGTTCACCAAAATTATTCAACTCTTCCATTGCTGTAGGCGTGCATTAATTTCCACAACCGAATAGTGACAACAATGAAACATTGTTTAAATTCTGCTAAATGCACAGCCAAGAGAGCACTAATTTGCATAAAAGCACGGAAACTCGTGCATTTATTTTTGGTATACGCAGGGCGCAAAGTGCATGGTATACTTAAGCATGGAAAAGTGGAATGGTGGTTAAACGGAACTGGAAAAAAAAAAGAATAAAAAAAAAGCCTTTCAGGGCTTGTCCAACCGGTCCTTTTGCCGTAAATCCGCCACTGGCGTTTATTTTACACGACGTTACGAACCATTAGCGTTTTCGGCATGGTTTTGTCACGCACCGCCTCTCAGATTTAAATAAGTAAGTTAAAAGAACTAAATTTAAAATAACTAAGTTTTAAATAATAAACAAGTTTTTAAGCCAGCTCTGTACCCTTCCTTTTCTGTCCGTCAGCCATCCTTATCGCCGATGCTCTTGTGGCAGCTATAACAAGCGTTTGAGGTCTGAACACACAAAGTGACAGGAGAAAAATAACCTCATCACCGTCTTGATCATTAAAAACTTACGGTCGGTTGGTTTATATGACTGTGTGTCTTCTCCTCCGGAAGTATGAAGGGCAGAAATGTGGAATGGTGTCGAAAGATAGGGAATTAATCTGGTTGTCGTTTAGGCGTATTTTCGAAGCTCCGTCGAAAAAAGCGAAAAATCGGCCTTCGGACTATTGTGGAAATGAATTTGGGAAGTTGATTGTTAGCTTCCGAGTGTCAGCAGCTATTCATTGTACAGTACACAGCAGTCGTCGAAGGAAATCCGTGTGTGCACAGCAATAACTGGAGGAGCAACTGGACACAGCACACAGTGGAGGCTATGGGACGTCGAGTAACCGCTCCCTGGTGTTCACGAGTGGCACGCATAGACAGAGACGGGAGTTAAGAATGAGCTCAAGCATGTTAAGGGACCAGCGTGGCATGATGTGCGTGTCACAGTAGTATTACTGTATTTTATTAGAGTTTAAAAGGCGTAGACGCCATACAGTAGTTTAATGTGCTTTAATAATGGTGTGTGTAGTTTATGGTATTCTTAGTTAGAGTGGGCGTATCACCTCGGTTCGCGGCCCCCATAAATAATATTATTCTCTCAAACTAGTTGTAACATACGCCGGTCTGGCTTATTCCCGCTGATCCAACTCGGCTGTAATAGTCAGGCTTATTGAAGCAATAGTATTTGTTTCTAATATTAGAGCGCATATCCATTTCATTGTCTGCCGCTCGCCCTTTTTCTTTGTTACCGTGGCAAGAAGGAGCCCGCTCGCCCTCTTGCTGGTTGTTGAAGCTTAGGACCTTAGGGCTTCAGGCAGATGACCAGGAGTGGTTAACGCTCGTTAAACCCTTTGAAACCCTTTGTTTAATCCTTATCCGTAAAAATCCTTCATCATTAAGCCTGCTCCTAAGCGAAATATATATATATATAGATTTTCTGCTGGGAGTATGGTCCATAATTGTTGCGCCACGTAGGTAGCGTGTGGTACAATAATGTTGTCTGTGGGAGTACGGCTGGCAATCTGAACTTGACTATATTTCAGAGCTTACAAGCCCACAAATCCATGCGCCCTAACTTAAAAATTATACTTAACCTACTTAACACCTAAGCCCTACAAACAGCACAACTTGTACCACCTGCTCACCCTATTGAACCTCAACTGGACATGTACTCCATACTGGAACCAATGGGAGCACGTACTGAATAGCCCTAGCACAACAAATGAAGGACGTTCAGCGAACGAGTTGAAACGCTGTTGGAGTTGCTTTGTGCCTATTTAAAATCCAATACCACAGAATATCTGTTTAGCAGTTAAATTCAATTACATTACGCAAACACACGAAAAAGTTTCAATGCTAAATACAAAATTACGTAAAGAAAATATATTGACAACAGAAAAGGGTCTGGATAATATTTCTACGGCCGTATTTGTAACATTTACAACAGCAAGAATCGACCAGTAGTGTTTAGATTAAGCCATTAGCCGGTTCTCTCCCTACATGTGTTAAATACGAGCAGCTTCGAAGCACCTGCTGATACGAGAAGGTGCCTGTCGGGGTTGGCGTTGGTTAGCCAGAATACGGGCATGCACGTGATTTCTTCTGTGTGGGCAGCAAGCAGTCCATCTTTAGGGTGGCTGCACACCAAAGTCGACAAAACGTCGTTGTAAGACCAAACGTCGCGAGACGTCGCTTCTGGTGGAGAGACCTCACCACACGATACTAGAAGAAGCTTCGCTTTGTAGTCGTGAGACGCCTAAACACGTCTCGCGACAACATCACATCCGGTGTGTGGATTTGGAGACGTGTGCAGCATGCTGAGACAGGTTTCAACAAAATGTCCTGTCGTGCAACGTTTTGCCGACTTAGGTGTGCGGCTACCCTAAAGATGGACTGCTTGCTGCCCACACAGAAGAAATCACATGCATGGCCGCATTCTGCCTAGCCAACGCCAACACCGACTGGCACCTTCCGAAAACTGTTGATATACAGCACCGTCCCATATCAGACTTGATCTATTGCTGCGGTTGAGGCGAAAGGAATGATCATTGAGTTGGATAAATTTTTTTTTCTCATACGACGCGTGTCCAGGATCAGGCTAGACTTATCTCTGCGCTTGCACACGGTCGGATTGTCAAATTCATCCAAAATCAACTTTAGCCCTGACTTGGGCCTCCAAGCAAATCAACTCAATGCCGTTGACGTCGCCATAACCACAGAAGACGTCCTCTAATGGAGCAGTTCCATCAACCTGCGGAAGCCGCTCCTCCCCAACGATGAAGCTTTGCTTTCTCAACTCTCCTGAACCAAGATGAAAGCCGCTTCCATTTCGGAAGTCAACTAAGTTGCAAAATCTCTTCGCATAGAAATGAAGACTAACATGACACGGAACACGGTAGTCAATCGTTCCCAACTGGAAACAACCCTTTGGGACAACTACCAAAAGAACAAAATTCAACAAGGCCGCACCAAACTCCGCAAGCGACATGATCCACAGCACGATGAACACTTCTCCCGACTTGAAAAGTTTTTTGCGACGGCCACAAGTAACAGCACTTCACTCGCTGCAAACATATCCATGTATCTTTTCTAATGCTGTCAGCGTTTTGTACAGGATGTCATCCACACAGCATTTGCAGTGTCTCAAAAAAAAAAAAAACAACAGTGGATTGAGAAGTGTTACTCCCTTCACACCTCTACCATCTTCACACTTTCAAATTGGTCTTCCTCAACTGTAAACAAGGACATGACAGCTACACTGTTGAACTGGGAGGGCCCATCACAATTTAAAGAGCCATTTCTGGACTCTAAAATCGTTCTTCCTCAAGGATTGTGTTGAACGTTGAAGACTCAACCCACCACAGGAAGCCTGATTTGAATAACATGTTGAAAAACCAATGAAGTTGCAGAATTAAAAAAAAAAAAATAAATAACAATGACACTCATCAACCAACTCGGAGCACCATCACGGGCTCCAGTGGAATGACTGACAACATTCTGAAAAACCTTCATAATGTAAGAACGAAACAGGTCCAACAACGCATCGACAACGAAGCTAAACTACCCTCTCCAACCTGATCGTAAACAGCAGGAGTAACTTGCAAAACTGTTCACCTCAAAACGTTTTCTAGTAAACCAAAACCCTACTCTATGAATCAAGAAATCGCAGCACACCTAACTTTCCTGAAAGGGATAACACGTCCGACATACCCAAGGGATACGAATCAGGAAAGACGTGCGAAGACGCACGCCTTCAAAATGCATTCATGTGTAAACCATCTCCGCATTGATGACTGTCATGTGGACCCCTCCCAGACATTAATGTCACCTTTACTTCAAATGAGGGCATTGAAAGCTCTGTCACATCTTACAAGTTTCCAGAAATAAATTCCCGTTTCTCCCAGCCCCTACCACGGACAGTTCAGGTCATGAACTCGACATTCAGCCCGTCTCATTTTCCCTGCCTCAACTCGCCAAAGACGTGAGGATTCTCCATCTCTTCTTCAACTTTTTGTCAATGATAAGAAATCATCCCTTTCCAATGTTGTTGCTGGCAACACCAGGAATATCAGTGTTCATCAGCCTCTCAATGATGCTAAAACTTCCGATGGACCAGTCGTTGAGTTCCAAGGAAAGCATCACTTAACTCCATCGAAGCTTTCACGCCAATAACTGAAGGAAAGATTTTATCAGTGTCACCTGCAGATCATCGATCTAGTTGCCCCTTTTCAACAGGACATCAAGTGTTTCTCGACCGGCCTCTTCAACCCATTTTCAGGGACAACGACTCTGCTGAAAACCTGCCACCCTCAAATCGTCCAGAACTGAAGAATGAACATTCAATCCCACAGCATTAACACTAAGTCACAAGGTGTTGTGACAGACCCAACTCAAGGTCTCAAATCACGACTTCGGAAGCCCATGCCTCCCAATGATGCTCGCCCTGAGCTATTTCTCAAACAAACCAAAGGCTCATTCGGAACCCAGCCTTCATCGTTGGGAAGAAGCTTGTTGACCTTGCTACGCTTATTATGCCAATGAAACTGTAAAGGTCAAATGGACAAAAAAAAAAGAGAATTCAAGCCACATATACCGTCCTCTGAGCCCCTCGACCTACAAGGATGGGCTCCTTGAGCACCTAGTGACCAAAATCGAAGAAACGACACAGAACCTTCGCGTCATTTACTCTTCATGGACATTCCACTGTAAGAAACAGTTTCCGAGATCCTCAAGAACAGCATCATTGCAGAATGAGCCAATCTTCACGACCGATTGCCTCAGACACATGGCTAACTACACTAATGGACTTCATCGTTTGGGACCCATTGTTGTAGCCAGATGTGTCGTCAACCTCCCTTAAGAACTATGATATAGAAGCAAGACATTCGGCCCTTTTCAAGACCTCAAGATCCTGAAACTGATCCCTTACTCCTGTTTCACAGTTTTTTCTAAAGAGTGCGGAATTTGTTACTTTTGGGGGGACAAGCTTCTAATACTAGGGTATTCGTTTGGTAACGCTCACTGCCTTACGGACGAGGTCTACTCCAAATTCTAAAATTACGGGTAATGATGTTTTCGACAGTACCTAAAAATGAAAATTGACTGTTTACCCCAGGCTGGCCGGCTATATTTTGTTTTTATTGCCTAAAAAAATGAAGATTACCAATACCTACCGTACGTCCCTTCTTGAGTCACCATGAAGATATATTGAGAGGAGAAAAAGATGGCGTCCTTTTCGTAACAGGCGCTTTTATAGGATGGGTACGTGCATGTGCACTGGGCTAAGGCAGCTGGCTATGATTAGACTTTTCAACTCTCGGGATAATCACATTCAGAAAGAAAATGCTAAATTTGCAGGTAATGTATTTTTTCTTTAGGCAATAGAAACAAAATGTAGCCAGCCAGCTGGGGGTCAGTCAGTTTTCCTAATTATGTTTAGTTGTTCGACTTTCGTATAGTGTCTTCGTATAGTGTCGTAATAGTGTTTCATTTTTATTTTGTGCTTTTTGAGCTGTTTTCGTTGTTCGTTTTGTATTTGCTTCCGTCTGCTAATAATGCTCCTGTTATGGTGTTAAAAATATCAGTTACTTTACTGTTTAACCACCAGTCAAGTCGCAGACCGTTCTTAGTCTTCTGTACACTGAAAGCTGGAATAGAATAGAAGGTGTCGGCTAATAAGCTTAGAGGTTTTTGAAGGCCCCTAAGCGGCAGATGTTACATGGAAGGTACCACCATAGGACAACTGTTTTTTGCCGCATGAGGGGAGGAAACCGGAATACCCGCAGGAAACCATCATGCAACAAGTGAGAAACAACCGGAGGAAAACCCGTACTATACACTTCCCTTCACCAGGATCGAACCCAGGTCTGTAAGAAACCAGAAATGTACAGCTGGGAGCAAACCGCCTATCGATTCTGACGCCCCAGTGCTCGCAGCTGCCCATGCACCGAAAGACTACAGCAACGACTTTGTCCGTCTGTCGTCTTTTTCAACTACGGAGCGGTACCAGATTTGGACCAACGGTTTTCACCGTTAGATTCAGCGTCCAAAAATTAGTTAAAAGGAATTAAAAAAACAAACAAACGGGAAGTATGAAACGGAAGTGACCCACAAGTGGCCAGAAGTGACTGACATGTGAGCCCATCATCTATGGAACCGTACCAGATAGTGACAAACAGCTTTTACTATTCGATTCCGCGTCCAAATATCAGTGAAAAGAAATAAAAATAAACCGGAAGTAGGAAGCGGAAGTGGCCCATAAGTGGCGTTATTGTACAGAAGACCGCTTACGACGAGGTGGTCGCTTCCCTCGCCCCCTCCTCCCGCTTACTTAGTTTTGCATCGCACTTCCATTTAATCTCACCTGATAAAGCCCTAAGGGCAGGAATTAGCGAGACTCGGTGCCTCATAGATGACTCGTTCCTCAAGAGTTATTTGCTGTTTATGAGTCGTAAATATTGTTGTGACTAGCAGGGCGAGGGCGGATGGTGGAAGGACTCCATCCTGGACTAAATTTCGGCTTACTAAAGTCGTCTTCTTGGTGAAAATCTCAATGGTTCTATGAAAGCTAGCTTATTGCTTAGCCATCGATCACTCCTATCATTTGTACTGATTCCACACTACTAAATTCGCCTCGGTCCCGGCACGGGCGCTAATCAATGCTGAATGCGAGACAGCCCGGACCAGCTCGGTTCGGATTTCACGTTTAAAATGTCTTAGCACCGTGTTTGCTCCACGTAGCGGGTGTGGTGATTGGTGCAGTTCTTATCATACAACAAAGGGAATGCGTAAGGGAGCAGCACGATGAAGAAAGGGTATCTTGCGCCCGAAGAAAAACAATACGTGAGAATCACCACAACGTTTAATTGATTTGAGCTGCCAGCGTTGTATAGGTTATTCCCCGCTTTCCTTTCCTTTCCTTTCCATGATTTTATTGAGGCCATGACCTATTGTCGAACGCCCCAACTAAAAAATTACAACACCTCAAACCACACTAGACCCAGCCACCGAGATTAACAATGTCGACGCCCCGCAGTCTATTAACCTATTAATCGCCCAGTAACGTAACAATGAAAACCGTATTCACTGTCATTGCTATTGCAACATCGTCTTTGTTCGCTGAAAGGGGAAATCGGCATTAGGATTCGTTTTGTGTGCAAACATTGTTGCACGCACAGTCGCAATGTCAAGCTTTCTGAGCAAAAGAACGTCAGCACGATTCGTTCTTTGTTGTTCGCGTGCTGACCCTTTGTCGATCTTAGTACTCCAGACCTGGGATGAAGGCATCAATCTTGTTGCATTGTTACAAGCATTGTTGTATAGTACTGAGATTGTCTAAACTGGGTGATAAGATGTCTATTGTTAGTCTTATTGCTGGAGGTACTCTTAAAAGTTTCTCGTTGACGTAGCGGTGTGGATATCTCTGGTATTGTTTCTCCGTCTGCGTTACTACACGAATCTTTGCCTTCGTCTACGTAGACATTCCGTGAGCAAGGGTTTGGTTCGCCACCTAAATTTTCCGAGGGGGGGCTCCCAAAAAAGTTTTGTGTAGGTCGACCCAGAAGCTAAAGGTCCCTGAACATCTGCACCTCTAATAACCTGTTTTTTGTTTGTTTTTTTTTAGCTAGGGGAATAGGTGAGTATGTCAATAGCTATAGGGGAATATGCGGCAGCACATTGTGAAGTACTGCTGAATTTATTGTTCGCAATTAGCATTCTTGCACTATTGAGTTTTGCAATAAGTTTTCTTGCACTATTGAGTTTTTCCCAGGGACTCAAGAATTTATCTTTGTTCATTGCTTTGTTTCAAACTGTTATTTTCAGGTTTACTATTTTCATATGAGTATTTACAGTTTTTCTTTTCCGGGTCTCTGCCTATTTCGGGGGTTGGTGGAGGGTGAGTTCTAGTGTAAAAGAATTGCTAATCATATTAGTGCCACAGCTTCACACCCAGTCCCATACTGACTTGTACACTATCTTGATTGTATTACGTCATGAAAGGAACTAATAAAAGGGCTTAAACGGTTTTTTTTTTTTTTTGCCTGGCACGTTCGCCTAACTTCTAGCTATTCTAGTTCAGTCTTTTCAGCCATAAGGCAACTTAGCATTGGTGTATACTGCATAGACTACACATACTATTTACCTTAGTTAAATTAAAAGTCTGATTATACTATTTTACTCAACCTTAGAGACACCATGGAATTCGGTTGCAAATACGACCTGACATACTACCCTTTCGATGCTCATGAGTGCAGTATTCTTTTTCAACTAGTGGGTAAGTATTGAACAAAAATATAAAGTATAGTTCAAAACAAAACTCAGTTGTCATCGTGCACAAGTACTTAAAAATCAAAATTATTTAAGCTGCATTAAAGCATTTTTGATGCATTAAATTTAATGTACATTTCCGAATCGACGATTTTGCGTTGTTATCGCTTAACCAGTACGATAAATTTGTTTCGATATTACCCGTCATTGAAAGCAGAAAAAAATATGCAGAAAAACTGGGTAGGGTTCGGCATTACATAATTTACTATTACTTTTACATTTAATGTATAATGTTGAGAATTTCGAGGCATTAGCCTAGTTCTTATTTTTTGTTTGGGGAAATTTATTGACTTGTATATATCCAACAGAAGACTGGGAGGATATAACTAAGAAGACACATGTTGGATAGTTATTAAGCCGCTAACCCCGACTACGACGGGAACATTCTACAAAAACGCATCAACCTTATAACCAATTATTAACAAGAGTGGTTTTCATGACAAGATCACTCACTTGACAGATCGGTTGATATACAGATCAGATGAGACTCTGATGCTGGGTCGGTTGCTAGTCGAATTTTTATTGCCAATGTCCTGGTTATGATTTTTTCAGTTGAGTAGATCTAATTAACAGATTCAGATAATCGCGTAACTCGTGAAACCCTAGCATATACAATAGCCCATAATCGGTTAAGAGTTGCTAGTCCTTGTTCGTATGGCACTGGTAGTACTAGATTTACAAAACAGTTCTTTCTGTTGCACTTTGTAAGTGTATCACATGTAGTGCGTTTATTTGCAGGTGGCGCTCTTGAAAACAAACCTGTTGGAAAGCTAGTAGACTTCTACGACACCCATTTTACATATCCAAGAGAACATACGATCAGGAATGGATTGCCTTCTGAATTTGGCTTTGATAGTTTGCGCTTTAAACACGGTTGTTCAGAAATGATGTTTGGTGAGTTATATCACGCGCCATGGCTGTTTGCTGTGACGTGCAGATCACGTGACTGGGCTAGTCCAATCAGATGGCCAAACAGCCGTTGTTCTCGTTCGTCATTGGCTAACTCATGGTGACGTTATGGCAAACAGCCATTGTGCATGGTTTAGATAGTTTTTGTTTGTTTCTTGGTGTGTTTGTTAGTTTGTTGGTTTGTTTGCTTAAAGCGCATCCAACACCCAGAAGGAAAAAAAAAAAGTTTTCTTCATTCAACGTAGTTGCATCAAAATATAAATGGCTGCCACCAGCCTCCCGGTCCCAATCACGTTTACTAAAGTTTACCTGAGTAACAACCTCGATTGGGAGAAGACTGTTGGTGGCAGACATTTTTGTTCTAACGTCACTGCTTTCAACGAAGAAAACTTGACAGGTTTTAAGTTTTAGGTGTCATTTTAGGTGATGGATATGACCTCATTGCTTTCATTGTTTTTTCCCATTGACTTTATTTCTCGTTGGCTTCATTTATCTAATGGTGTTTGTCTGCTGTCAGTTGCATGAAGCCACATTTAATTTAATTTTAATCTTGCCTTGTTTTGGTCGCTTTGTTATAAAACACTGCTTATGTAAAAAGAAACATTTTGTTGAGAAAACAGTTATTGTTATCAAAGGCATGTTTCAAAGGCAGCAATTTTTTTTCTCGCCAAAACTGCTTTGTTTGAAAGACAACAAAACTGTTTTCGTCTTCATTGTCTTCAAGAAAAGATGTTTTCTTCTCGTTGTTGATCTGCTTGTGGTGGTTGTGACGGTGATGCGCTGTGTATATAGTTCTTTTTATATACGTACTAGCATCGTACCCGGCTTCGCCCGGGGATTTGTTTGACCCGTGGTTGTTTCCTAGTATTTGCTCGGTGCTGCCTGAACGTTCACTGCAACAGTAGATTTTTGTTTGTGTATCACTCCCCCTTTCTGCCAATCCTCTCTCCCCCCTCCTCCTTTTATCCCGTCCTCTGCCTCTCCTCTTGGTTTCCTTCCCTTCCTCCTCTTTGCTATAGGTAGTTGTACATGACGTCATGTAATACTTGCCTTTGAGATTACCACGGTGTTTGGTTAGAAGGACAATTGTTAGAGCGAATTGTTATTCGAGGCCTTAGGGCTTCGTCGGGCAGATGACCGGGTGCGGTTAACGCTCGCTAAAAACCCTTTGACCCTTAGTCGAGGCAACAATGTGCCAATTTCAACTTCTTTTCAGGGCAACAACGTCCCAGTTTCAACTTCAAGCCAAAGAATTGACACACTCGCACGGTTTCATTGTCCCCCTTCCGGGGCTCGCCGTTGCGGTTGCTTCATTTCTGCTATGAGACTTTGGTTTATAATGTAAGAAGAGAGTGTTGTATCTTAGGGTAGTACGCATTGCTTCGAGCCGCAGCTCTCCATAATAAAGTCAATGATCCTAACCAACAATAAACCGAAGCAGAAAATCAATATACTGTTTGTTAATTATATTAATTTTTTTCTAGTATTTATTGACAGCAGTTGCAGTTAGTAGCATTCACACTCAAGTTGCAACAACTCGTAGTCAAGACTGACGCTCCAATGCAACAACATGCGATAGAATCCAATGTTCAGTTCAGCAGCAATATTTCAAATCAGTCATATTCGTTAACTGAAAGTGTTGGTGGGAGTTCATGAGGAATCCGTTTCTAGGAAACGGGCTTTGGGCCTATTGTAGGTGTAGCGAACAGAACTTTAGTTCAAATTTTTATATTCAGTGTTTATTTTAATGAATATACTGTCTGTCAACGCTCCTTAAAAATCTGGGTGAAATACTCGCTTGGCTCAGTTTGGGCTCTTTGCCCTTCGGTGCGACGTTTTGCTACTCTTTGCATGCCTCTTTCTTATTTTAGATTTTTTCAAGTGTAGGCCTAGCTGCGTATAATATGTACAGGGTGGTCCACAAAACACTGAGGACCCAACATTTTCTAAGTCCAACTTTATTATTAGCGCCCCCTCAGATCCAGGAGAGGACAGAAATTAAAGCTAATGAAACGGGAAGATTTCTGTCCTCTCCTGGTTCTGAGGGGTGCTAACTAGAAAAGTTGGACTTAGAAAATGTTGGGTCGTCAGTTTTTTGTGGACCACCCTGTATTTCAATAACCTTTCGTCTTCTCCAGTATTTAGTTCATATTCAGTTATTTGCAAATTCTTTCCATATTTCACACTTAGCTAAAGCTGCTGACAATAATTATTAACCCTGAATAGTTAAGGAATTCCGACGAAGCGTATACCATGCTGATGGTTGTCAAGTGAACTTTAAAAAAACATGGTAAATGAAAACATTGTTGCTTCCTTATAGCCAATAATCTTTTTCGATGTAACTCAATGAAATAATAACATTTGATCGTCGCATTTAACCACTACAGGAAGATGCACAACCATAAAAAACAAAAGCATTCCATTAACGACACATATTCGCTTCATATGAAAATAGAATGCGTCCCTTCAGCATGGCGACGAAAGTAGTGTTTATACTAGCGATGGGAATCCCAAATACGAAACATCAACTGCTGCACAAAGTGTCTTTCCTAGATTAAAAATATTAAAAACAAGGCATTTAATCACAAGCCAAACAATTATAAGTTCGATAGTTTTTAACAATGATCAGAAGATTCAAAATGTTCACAATGCTGCTGATGGTATAAAACTTGACATCACCACCAACAAAAATGTTGCGGCACACACCTCTATCACGCACTGCAACAGCTATGTCTATTATAATACGATCTAAAAGTAGTAACCATCACAACTGTAGGTTAAAATGTGTTAGCTTGTAGGCCTAGTTTTAATTTTAGGCCTAATTCTTAGCTCTTTGTCCTAATTTTTACCTACCATTTTAATTTCGTTAGTAGCAGCTAATGGAGCATTTGGTTTGAGAGTAGGCCTCATCATTCTTACACCATAATATCGAGACGTCACGTTCCCGTGGCAACAAGGAATCTTTAAACTATTAGACGCAGGCATGTTATTGTTTCGTGCCATGGTTTAAAGACATCGTCTGCTGTATAGCTATATTTTGGTTTTATATATACCGCTTTGCCGTGATACGACGATTTCGGTTTCATATTTGCGATTCCCATCGCTAGTATAAACACCATTTTCGTTGCCATGCTGAAAGGAAGCATTCTTTTTTCGGATGAAACGAATATGCGTCGTTAATGGAATCCTTTTATTTTTTATGGTTGTGCATCTTCCTGTGGTGGATGATGCGACAATCAAATGTTATTATTTCATTGAGTTAAATCAAAAAAGTTATTAGCTACTAGCGGAGTCGCTCGCTTTGCTCGCTCATTCCGCGTCGTCTCGCTCCCCGTCTCGCTTCCCCCCCCCCTCATTTAATTTGCCGTTCGGACGGTAGATGGCATCGTATGTTCCGCTGCTGGCCGTTGCGTTCCGGGCGCAGCTACTATCTCAGCGGGCCTTGGCTACTACTCTTATAATTTACCGTTCCGTTGGTAGATTGTGGAGATGGCATCGTATGCAGCTGCTGCAGATGCAGATTGCTGCTGTGCTGCCGATGACTGCGTTGCGGAGCTTGTGTAATTATATATACAGATAAGGCAGCACAACAATGTTTTAATTACCATGTTTTTTTAAAGTTCACTTGACAACCACCAGCGTGGTGTATGCTTCGTCGGAATTCCTTAACTATTCAGGATTCCGAATTTAGTGATTGTTAGATCGATAAATTCAAAAAATTGTAATTTCGTCGGTAATAATATTGTTCGGTTTACGACAAATTCGAGCTCAACAATACTTATTCGGGTTTCAAGCGATGTAGCAAATTTCATTCCAATCCGACCTTTTGTTAGGCATCCACCCAAACTACAAAAGTGCAACCAAACAACCAGCATTTTTCAATTTGGTGTTCGTTATTGGCTATGCTACGCTCTGCCAATCATGTGGAATAAACAATTTAATGAAACGTGCAGTGCTCTTGTTTTGGTTACTATGGACATACAGAAAAAACTGTAGGCAGAAAGAAGAGTCCAACTTCGACTGTTTACGAGGAACAACTGGCGTTGATACATTGTTAACACTTGTCATAAAATCACGGAATAAAGAACCAATAATTTGTTACCAGTTTTTTTTTAGCTGTAAAACTGTAGGCACAGTTCTAATCAGAAACTAACCTGTGTGGAGAATATTGGCTTTACACACTGAGGTGTCATATGACCTCTATCATTACATATGAAACATGATCATATGACGCATCTCTGATCATTGGGCTGTCTACTATACCTGAAGCGATATGGCACAAGTGCTGGAAATACCAGTGTTTTGTACCATAGTTTTACGGAAATTTAACAGTTTAATAACTAATAAGCAAACTACTATGTCATTCTTTCCTTTGGAAAAATGAGTTCGTTCGAACTTTTGCTGACAAATCCCCCAGTCGATCGGAGGCAAGGGACTTAGCCTCAGAACGAAAGTGATGTCTTATTTTCTCGTACATTCTCAAAAGAGTTGACGGATTTTTGAGATACCATGTACCTTTCTTGCCAGCAGCTGTTACAATTCATATTTTCTTTCTTATCTACCAGGGCCGCCGCCGGCATCACATGACCATTGTCTGAAATATAGCATCCGTTTCCATCGAATTATTGCCTCCTATTTAATGCTTGTGTACCTGCCCAGTTTCACTGTTGTTGTCGTATCCTGGATCTCATTTTGGATATCGCCGGACATTCCAGCTCCACGAATAACTCTAGGGTTGACTTCCCTGCTGACTCTATCGACTCAGTTTACCAACTCGCAGAAAGATCTTCCACCTGTTGCGTACATCAAGGCCTTGGATGTTTGGATGATGATGTGTTCCGTCATGGTGTTTTCATCCCTGATGGAATTCGCCTTGTCTTATGTTGGGAAATCTAAAACGAAAACTGTTGAACCAACCACACAGGTCAAAGAATCCAAAGCCCTTGTATTCACAGCTACCTTTAGTGCGGTACGTATTATTTTCTTTTTGTGTTTTAAACTTAATTTAGAAGCTTATAATAACGAAAAAAAAAAATACACACAAAATATATAGTTAAACAAATAAATAAAAACTCAATGTTATTATTTCAGGAATCATTTCTACTGCAAAGCATATATCAAATTAAGGACCGCGATAGAGGTCCTTATGTAAGCCTCAGCTTGAAATTCCATGTTAAACGTTAAACTGTGAAATCCTATAGTTTTGCCCAGAATTGACATAGACCAACGAAGTTCAGTATTTGAGGTCGTGTCCTAACTATTTCACTGGATTACAAATTTTAATGACAACAATCGAACCGTTTGGCGTCCACAGCATGGTCATTTCTAGTCCACAGTATGGTTATTTTAATATAACTACAGTATTCTTGTGACAGAAAGCCAAATGGGCTCAAAGTTTTCCTGTCACCTAGAGATCAAACCAATGAACTGATATAAATGTAACTGCAGTGTTCTCGTCGGCCAAGCATTTATTATTGTAGAGCTCTGAGCAGAAACAAATTTTTCCAGCTCGAGCTAAAAACATGAAATATCTTACACAATTCATATCAGTACAAATCTAACGAGCAATAGAACCCACATGAAATACTCTCCTAGGACCCCTCCACAACCCCCCCCCCCCTGTCAACGTTCACTGAGCTTTGACCAACAAATTCTTGCACATCGAGCTAAAACTATGAAATTTTGTACACAAGTTATTCTTAACAGCACAAATA
>JAHWFP010088316.1:0-18571 GCA_023313725.1 Lithobius niger | reverse complement strand
GAAAGAAAGAAACTTCGATCCGCCAAAATAACTTTTGCATGAAAAAACCTTGACGTCATAAACAAACTATGACCTCTTTTGGCATCCTGGCTCTTGGCATCTTGGCTTTTGACCCATTATGGCATCTTTCGTTATTCCTTGACAAAACGTTCGAATCCGGATTTTATTTTTTACAAACCATCTCTAAGTGTACCGCTATCAATGTCCTAAATCTGGTTTTAATTGATGCAGTGGGTATTTAGTGATGCGGTCACAAAGGTCGTATTTGAGTGTATTCAAGTAAGAGCTCCGCTCGGCCTTCGGCCACGCTTCGCTCCAAAAAATCCCATTTTCTTGAATGAAAATTGAATTCCCTTGAAAAAAAATATTTTCAGTTATCGAGGAAGTGCCATCTGTGGTGTCATATTTGCACATATTTAACTCAGCCATTGAGTGACTGAAGATACGACACCAACAAGAAAAGCGACACACCCGGATGATACGACCTCGGATAATACACCGTCGATAAATACTCTGACGAAGATTTAAAACATGAAACCTACTAAAAGTCAACTCCTTTAACCTTTCATCTTGTGGTAGAAAAAAAAATGGATCTTATTAATTTGAATCGAAAAGAAAAACGGAATAACTCCCGAAAGCTAAACTTGTAAAGCATTCCTGCCAAGTTTTTACGCCGCTTGACGTCGTGGGTACCAAACGTCATAATTTTTCGCCAAGATTTATACTGGGGGAATAAAATTTCAAAAGTTAAGTTCAGCTTAAAATTTGTGCATGAAGCAATTTTTAATTTTTTCGTTTAAACTACGAACTCGCTGGAATTTACTAACCAAATAACTTTGCGTTTGATATTACGACTTCAAACTGGTAAAACGTTTGGCAGAAATCCTTAACAACGCTTGGTTTGGGGATATTATAGCAGTTCTGTGAACAGTAGACCTCGATCGGCCTCTCTCTCAACCAGACAATTTAATTCCGATTACTTTTCGTAACCACTTCACCTCCCTGAATTTCTACAATCAGTTTGGACGTTTGGAGCACCCTAACCCCTGAGCCACTTGACCAATTAGAAAGATCCATATGAAAAGGGCACATCTACAGAGCAGTGCCTGTAAAATGATCTAAGAACCAGCTTTATTTACCGCATGGAAGAATTTATTTTCGTGATACAAAAAAGGCGTTAGTAGTAGGTAGTAAGTAATCTACCCAAAACAAAAACTTGTAAGGATTCCCACCAAGCTTTTCGGCCGTGTGAAGTCGTGACATCAAACGCCAAGCTCTTTCGCCAATCTAATACCACCGAGTAAGAGTTCGAAGGTTAACTGAAATATATGAAAATTGCTTATTGCGCAATTTTCAATTATTTCATTTAACGTTTGAAGTCTTAATCTGTGGGATTAGCTTGGTGAAAGAGCTTGGCGTTTGATATCACGACTTCACACGATCGAAAAGCTTGGCGAGAATCCTTAACAAGTTTTGTTTTGGGGTAGATACCAGATTTTTTGGGTCCAAATTGCTGAAATCCATTTTTTTTAGTAATTATGAGATGGAAACACCAATCTAGTTTTCTGGTCCATTTTTTTTTTGGCTTTCGTTACATTTTGAGCACAGCAGTCACCTTTTTTTCATATGATAAGTATTTCTTAGTGTTGTAGTATCTCCTTACATATGCACGGATTTGTTTAATGTTCAGTTTTACATTGTTGCATAAAAACAATGTTTAAAACAATTAGTATTAAAAAACGCTTAAGCGTATAAATTACGGATGTAAGCCTTAAAAAACTTAAAGCCCTAAAGGAACAGATATTAGAAAAAGACATGTAAGCCATCAGCGTCGTACTAATACGTGTAAAAGAATCTCCATCGACCAAAAAAACAAGCTGGAGCTTCTTTTACACGTATTAGTGCGACGCTGATGGCTTACATGTCTTTTTCTAATATCTGTTCCTTTAGGGCTAAGTTTTTTAAGTCTTACAACTGTATTTTATACGCTTAAGCGTTTTTTAATACTAATATCCCTTATTTTTTTTTCTTATTTCAGCAAGAATAACACAGAAAAGAACACTGTAATCACCTGAAAATAACGGTTATAAGAGAGCCGTTTCCATGGCTGATTCGTTTTATGCTGCTACGAATGACTTTTGCACCCAATTTCATGTTTTTAGCTCGATCTATAAGAATTTGTTGCCCAAACCCCTGGGAGGTATCACGGGGGTGTTCTGGGGCGGGAGGGGCGGGGGGCACTGAATGCACATTGGGGTATTTCATAGGGGTCCATGGCTGGTTCGATTTTTACTGTTAAGAAAGACTTGTGTACCAAATTTATGTTTTCTACAAAAATTTGTTACTCCACTTAATTATTTCTGCCCAGAGCTCTACAACAATAATTGCTCTGCTGACGAGAATACTGTAGTCGCATCAAAATCGTGTTCAAAAGGCCCTGGTCGGTGTTAATACCCACATTTTAAGCTATACAAATTGAAAATCGGTTATTGGTTCGATCTCTAGGTAAAAGCAAAATTTCTAGCCCATTTGGCTTTCCGTGTCAAGAATATTGTAGTTAAAATTAAAATAGCATGCGAAAGGCCCTAGGCCTTGTCCATAACAACGTTTTAAGCTATATAACTTGAAAATCGGTTCAGTGGTTCGATCTCCAGGTGAGGGGAAAGAGTCCCAACAGCAACATTAATGATTTCTGCCCAGTGCTCTACAATAATAATTACTCTGCCGACGAGAATACTGCAGTCACATCAAAATCTGGTTCAAAAGGCCCTGGTCGGTGTTCATACCTGCATTTTATGCTATACAAATTGAAAATCGGTTCATTGGTTCGATCTCTAGGTGAGAGCAAAAGTTTTAGCCTATTTGGCTTTCCGTGTCAAGAATATTGTAGTTGCATTAAAATAGCTAGCGAAAGACCCTAGGCCTTGTCCAGACCTACGTTTTAAGCTATATAAGTTGAAAATCGGTTCAGTGGTTCGGTCTCTAGGTGACGGCAAAGAGTCCCAACAACAAGAAGAACAACAAGAACAAGAACAAGAAATGGCCATACTGTGGACGCCGAACGGCTTGATTGTTGTCATTAAAATTTGTAATGCAGTGAAATAGTTGCGACACGAACCCAAATGCCGAATTTCGTTGGTCTATGTCAATTCTGGGCGAAACTGTAGGAGCTCAAAGTTTGACGTTTAACATGGAAGTTCATGCTGAGGCTTACGTAAGCTTGATATAAGCCTTGATATAAAACAAGGCTTATATAAGGCTTGAGGCTTGATATAAAACAATCAATTTGGTCGCTTAGAGGTCAGTAACCCTTGAACCACTTGACCAATTAGAAGAGACCATATGAAAAGGGCACATTTCCAGAGCAATACCTGTAAAATGAGCTAAGAACCAGCTTTATTCACCGCATGAAATAATTTATTTTCGTGATACAAAAAACAGCGTTACTAGTAACCAGTTTAGTCAAATATCAACGTTATTCAAGTCGTTTTTTCAACAAGAAAACGTTAACCTGTGTCGCTAACGGTGACTTTTATGTTGTCAGGCGACCAAAGTGTCCCAATTAAACAAGTTTCAGCCTTTTCTGTCGCATTGTTATTTATCCTCACATGCCTGAAAACAGCCAAACTACCTTAGCTGTAAAGACACAACGTGTCTAGTGATCGCCATGCTCATATATATATTTTATCTGGATGTTACTCGTAAATCTTGGCGGGCGACACACTAGCGTGAGTCTGGATTAGGCAAATATCAACGTTATTCACCTCGTTTTTTCAACAAGAAAACGGTAAGCTATGTCATTAATAGTGACTTTTATGTTGTCAGGCGACCAAAGTCTCCCGATCCAACAAGTTTCAGCCTTTTCTGTAGTTATTTATCCTCAGATGGCTGAAAACAGCCAAACTATCTTTGCTGTAAAGACACAACGTGTCTAGTGGTCGCCATGTTCATCTATACATTTTATCTGGATGTTATCGTTTGTTATCGTTGATAACGTTTGACGTCTTAGTCGGTGGGAATGAGCTTAGAGTTTGATGTTACGACTTTAAACGGCCGAAGAGCTCGGCGGGAATCCTTAACAAGTTTTTTTGGGAGGTTTTAGGGTGATATCACAAATTGATGGGATCTATTTTTTCTTAGCAATTATAAACATATGAAACCAAAAGTGCAGTTCTACCATAACCAAGTGCCTTTCTATTCCCTGCCCCTCCACCAACAAAGAAATCTTTGACTTAATATCACATACATCATTTTATCCGTAACATCTTACCAGCTACCCCATCCCGTTATACATTTTTAGTTCTGCCAGTGAGAAAACCAAAACCACAGTTGGCGTTGCTGCTGTTTTCTTATCTTATTCACACATAGATGGAAACAAAAGGTCAATTGATTGTTGACCTGGGGGCATAGACAAGAGTGAGCGCCGTTCTTTTCTTTCGTGCCAACTGAAACGCCGAAAAGTCTACATACCTCTGATCCCAACTTAGGGGTCAGTGGGCGTGTCCGCCTTTACACCTCCCTTTCCAACCCCACAAACTTTTTTTTTTTTTTTTTGTCGAAGGCGTCATGTATAGGTCAACGGGTGTCTTTGTTGTGCTTTTTTCTCTGGTGAGAAAAAGGCTGCCGACAGTAAAAATAGCTTTGTAGCATATCTCCAAAACAAAACTTGTGAAGGATTCCTGCCTAGTCTTCGGCCTTTTTTAATAAAGGTATTAAGGTATTTTGCCAAGTTAATCCCACCGAGTAATAGTTTGAAGGTTAAATGGAAAATCTGAAAATTGGTTACTGAGCATTTTTTATTTATTTCATCTAACGTTTGAAGTCTTATTCGGTGGAATTAACTTGGCAAAAGAGCTTGGCGAGAATCCTTAAAAAGTTTTATTTTGGAGATATCACATCAGTTTGACCCAAATTTATAAGATCTATTTATTTCTTGGCGGCAATTATAAAAGTAGTTTATTACGACGGCTCGACGTTCGTGGTGAATTTGTGTGTGCCGTGTAAGTCAGGTACAATAAAAGGCACATGATACAAAAAATGAGATGGTAATATTGAACACAGTATTTGTTGACAAGTACTACTATGAACGTAAATCCATACATGGCATCAAAACAAAAATAAACACAACGTAACAGTTTACATATTAAAAGAATCACTAATTGTTTAATTCCACGTTTACTTTTTATGTATAATTATGTGCATTAAAAAAAAATCAGTCTGCAAGTCAACATGGGCAGTGATTAGTCGATTTCTTGATTAAATAAGAAATAGTCTAATACTTTACTTTTTTTTTCACTTATTCCACCAATTTGGAGCAGTTAAATAGGGATTTCACTAAAGAATAGTAGGAATTTTATATTTGTTTGTTCGTTTGCTATATTGATTCATGGCAAAAGGCACTACATATCGATATGTAGTTTTCCTAAATAATTATTCTGTAGATTTGAGCTTAAGTTGTGGTCACAATTAAAATAAATTTTCAGAACCATAACGAAATCTCTTGTTGTTTAATTTTGAAAATTTTTGTTTTTCTGTGTCTTTGTTCAGATTTTAAATTTCGGCTTTGCAGATTTCTGATTCGGTTTTGCAGTTTTTGCAGTCTATTTATGTGACACTTAACGGCAAATCCATATATTTCAATACCATGTCTAATCAAACTTTCAACCCAAGAATTATAAATCATGTTTGCTTTTTATGTAAAGAAGGTGTCTACTGTGCTAGAGACTAGGCACAAGATCTGTGATACGATGTTTTATTTCGGCATATGTAGCGGTTCATGTGTGGGCTTTTAAGGTCTTTGTGAGACTGCTTTTGGATACGCAACCCCAGCCTGGTCGCCGTATCTGCTGCAGGACATAGACCTTCTGGAATAGGCCCAACGCAGTTTCACACGTGGCCTGTTGGGATTTCAGTATCTTTCCCTTGGAGATCGTTTGCAGAGGGCAGGTCTAGAGCCACTTGAACTTCGGAGGCTGAAATCAGACTTAGTACTTACGTACAAGATTGTTCACGTTCTTTTTTCGGTGCACTTACCTCTTTTCGAATTCAATACTTACCATTCAACTCGTTGTCATCCATTCAATCTACGAGTCTTGAATCGAGACTTGAATGTAGACGAAATTTTTGGGATTGAGGGCGATAGCACCTTGGAGCTCGCTTCCTGATGTTGCCGTTGGTGCAGCCTCAGTGGGAAGTTTTAAATTAGCCTATGACAAAGATCCCTTTTTACAGTTCTTGTTACGACAATATTAATTCTAAATTGTTCTGGAACGGTGTTAGTTGGCTTATTGCCCTTCCGTAGTCCATACCATTTTTTCATGATGGTTAAAGTGTTTTTTTTTATGATATTCTGATTATTATATTATTATTATTAAGATTTCGTAACTTAATTGATGAAAAGCCAAAAATCCCGTTTTACGGTCCGTTTTTATTTTTTGGCTTTAATATTCCATTAGTAGGATTGTAGAAGAAAATAGTTTACACCAAAATGTCAACAATGATTTGAATTTGTTTCAGCTTCAGAGCTTTTTAGATTCATGTCCATACTATTCTGTGCCACGCCTTAAATTCGAGTACTTCATTATTGTTTTGGGTCAGTTATAACACCATGCAGTTTTGGGAGTTAGGCTAGCTGTATTAAAAACTTATGGTAGCAAACGAAAACTATTTTATGAGGAAGGGTTGAGTTGTGTCGCCGCCAAGTAGATCACGATATTTAATTGTTGTCAGATGTAAAGGCGGCTCACTAGCAGAATGTTGATTTATGATTTGTTTATTGAGCTGTAAGGTCTACCTATGCGCCCATGCTACCAGACTGTTCCTTTTAACCTTAACAAGCTTATGCCTGATTTCAGCCTACTGGTGTAAATTCCCCATGCGGAGAAATCTTTGCAAATCGTTTGAATCAGGTGTGTTGGGTGCAATATTGAAGAAAACCTCAACATTAAAGTGTGGGAACGTGTGTTTTATGGAGAAAAAGGGCCCTCAATAACGTTGATTTGTGTTGCTAGTTACTAGTATCTAGCTAGCTAATCCGACGGCTCCCATGTTAATTCTCGAAGTTATTAACACACCTGTATACAGCAGGAAGTTACCAAATTTAAATTTCGGCAGACTGGTAAACCGTCATATTGAGAAGTGCCTAATATCGACCGACTAAATTGCTGAGTAGCTTACAGAATGGCTACTAAAACAGTTACCTCATTGTAGTACTTTCACATGTTCATTAATTTTAATGTGTCGTGGTTTAATTTCGTTTGTGAAACATGCCTCCGTAGCCCAGTGGTTAGAGCAACTAGCTGGTAACGCAGAAGGTCCTGGGTTCGTGTGCCAGACGTTGCACATAATTATTTTCAGATAAATGTGGTTTGTTTCACAAGGGCAGTAGTTATTGTCAGATAAATTTAGAACCCATTTAAATAACAGTTTTATTTTACTCGTACCTTATGAGCTTATGACTGCCTACTATTTATTTAGTCGTTTAAACCTATACTCTCAAACCTATATAATTTATATTTAGAAAAATGTTGATAGAGAATGTCCAGTTTGTATTTTAAAGCATTTTGTAAGCTGCGTAGCCCAAATTCTAAAAACTATCTCATAGGTGAAACTCCCTGCACAACCTGCTAAAACTTACGCAAGGCAACTTTTTAGTGCCGCAAAATTTCTTTTACATTAGGTTTATCCGCGCATGGAATGCCTTGCCGCGTGAGGTTGTTGAGGCGAGTTCAGTTGACCGATTTACATTTTTATTACATAAAATTTGCCTTAAGACTTTTTTGCAGTGGCCGGAATTGCTGCTCCACATGTCCCTTGATTCTGTCTGTTTTATCTTACCTCCTTTTTTATGTACTGGTGTTAATGGGTTTCCCCCTTCTGGCTCCAAAGTGTTAATGTGGTTGACCCTTTATTTATTTATTTATTTATCAAATGACCTAACCTAACTTAATCTAACCTACAATAACACACAAAAGAGCAACAAAATGGCTAAACAAAGTTAGGATAGCCGTTTTCCGGTGGAAATCCCTGCCGTACTCCAAAACTTTTTTTTTACCCACGAACCGTTCTTTTCCAGACGTACTATCTCCAAACTGTTTTCTCAGACCTCTGCCTTCCTCCCCCCTCCCCCTTGGACCTTTTTACCATTAGACATTTTTTTCTATGCATCATTTCATCACATAAAAGGAAAGACCAAACATTTAACACAAATGACGCCAGCAGGAAAAAAACGCCTGGTCGTAGCATCGAGGGGAATTTTTGTGTCTAAATGGTCGCACACTGCTGTTCACTGCACTCCCGGATTTGCTACGAAGGGGGGATATCGTGTTTCGCATAATCGTGCCTTACATATTTATGTTTCGCATAATTTGAAATCATTTGCTCGTTTCGCATAATCCAGTTTCGTATAATACTTTATAATAATTAAATAAAGATTTGTTGGCATCTCTATTAAAATAGCATCTCCGATGTAATGAATTGGCCGCAGCGAGCGCGGTAGCGCGAGCGAGGCAGCGTAGTTTGGAACATTAATTCACCACAAAAATGTCGAAAAATGCGAACACCCCGCCCGCCCCCGGGGGCCCGGCGTGAACATGTGTCCCAGATTTAAAACAAACGATACAGAGTTTGAGGGCAATCTATCCCAATTAAAGTTTTAAAAAAATTAAAAAAAAAAAATTGGTGCCTGTTTGCCCAGTGTCTATATGTCTGAATTTCCACTAAATGTCCACTTTCTTTCCGCCACGTTTAGAGTGACGAACTCCATTCAAGACCAGATAAAGCGCCCATTTATGCCAACAGGGACTTTTATACGAAAAGGGAATATGTGCAAAAGAGAAGTCATGGGAGTGGTTTATTCAAAACGAGACACTGTACCGTTTCGCATAAATTAATCCAAAAAATGGAGTTATGCGAAACGAGATTATGCGAAACGCGACTTAACCCTACGAAGGGTGTTTGTTCTTAAATGAGCGCAATTTGCAAAGGTACGTTTTCGATCCACAAAGTCGAATAGTTTTCATTTACATAAATAAATATTTTCTGGGGGACGAGGGCGAGGGGAATTTTACGTTGCCTTTTAAGGCCCCTGCTATAAATCGCATGTCCACTTTTTCATTGTTCGCGACTATTTTTCTTGCTCAACGTAATGTATGGCTCAAGTAAAAAAAAAAAATTAAAGAAAATAACTATTAAGATTTATAGCTGCACAAGGCAATTCAGACAATTCCTACCTATCCAACAACTATAACAATTAGGGCACGTGCATTACTATTCCACTTTAAGCTGCAAACAATAATGCAAAAGAAACACGGCTACAGTAGCATTGTTGCAGCAACAAGGACGGTTCTTTTCCTTCTTGCCCATCGGTTACAGTGTTACTTGAAGAGTATATATTTGTTGTGATTTTGAGGTGGGCGCATGGCTTCGGCCCAGGTTCAATAAAATACAATACAATGCGAGGGAGAAAACCAGTACGCAACAATTCTTAAAAAAATGCACTGATCCATAGTTGGCTCTATACACTGCATTAAAATGATCAAGTCCGCCTATAAAATGTACTGTACGTTGGATTCGCTCATTTACCTCCACAAAAACTAACGTTGTATGGTAATAAAACAGTTATAGTCATACTTTTGCAAGAATGGGTCACGATAAGTGCTTTATTGTAAAGTGTTTACGTCCTCGGAGGAGGCATCGGCCTTCGGCCTCGTACGATACGCTGCCTCCTTGGACGTAAAAACTGTACAATAGATCACTTATCGCGACCCATTGTTGCAAAAGCATGGCTATAACTATTGCTTGTCATCTTACTTTGCCATTTTTATTGTTGTAAAGTAATACTGTAAAAGTCTTATTGTACCAGCGTTCTTATTGCCATTGTTTAAAGGTGTGATGATAACTAACTAATCACCATACTTTTGAAAGAATTATTGTTTAAAAATGTTCTGTTAAGTTATCACCACACTTATAAGCAATAGTTATCACACACTTTTAAACAATAGTTATCGCCACACGTTTTTGAACAGGCAACCAATCAAAGAAAACAAACTCCAAACTTTATAAGGCATGCTCACGACCATTTTAATGTTGAAAATTCAATTCGAAATCTGTCGTTTTCAAAAATAAATGTACTTTTATTAACCATCGTCTGCAACACTAAAAATGATTCAGCTTTCGTATGGAAGGATATACCAAAGCCCTAAAAACACTCCACCCCCCCCCCCCTCGCCCCAGAGTATTTTTCTTTCGAGCGCCACCCCCATCATTTTTGCCTCCCCCCCCCCCTTTCGAACAGATCGAAATCAAGAAAACAATGTTAATTTCTTTCACAGCAACAAGAAGAACTTGAGGTCAAATCAATGGTTTAAAATTTCCTAAAACCTAACCTTGCACAACTGCCCGTCTTCGTTGTTGACAACTTTAGTACGTAGCCTATAGTTGTTACTGCGCTAGTTATAACATCAGAAACTTTTTTCAGCAGAATCTAAGACATTCCCCCAAAAAGGGGTGGGCAGCAGTTAAAAACGTTGGGTGTGAGAAAGAAATGCTAGCGAGCTATTTTTATTTTTTAGGGGAGGAGGAAGGGGAACGCGAAATTAGATTTTTTTTTGGTTCGCTCTGCGACTAAAATAACTGCAGCCCCACGACCGTCTTAGTAAACTGATTCTACCGTCTTGATGCCTCTAGTTTGTATGTTAATATGATTAAATAATGCAGGAAGCAATGCAAAACAATGTAGGATGACAAGCCAGTTATTGTCATTTTATTGCAACAATGAACGTTTGTAAGCTGTTTTAGAAGCGGTCAAGGAAACAACAATAAAGTCTTACTGCTGTATTCAACCGTTAGACACCTAAATAAAATCAAAACCATATCCCAACTTTCAAAATTGTTGCAAAAATAGTATAGTGCAAAATATAGGCTACACACTCGCCTAGTTCGGGGATAAATTTTGCATCATTATTCTGGTCCGGTCGTCTCCTTTCCGTTCATCCTATTGATACATACACCAGGTTTTAAGATTTCATATTCAAGACTTCAGGACTGGTATTTCATTTTTATTTTCAACGATATTTCCAGGATTTAAAGGAGTCACACGAACCCTGAATTAGTTAATCTGTAGGTCTGTACTAAGCACACTAAAAAGGAGGTTTTTACGATTTTTCGGTGATGACCTTTAGTCAAGAAGAATGAACCAATCAGACATATCGTCTTCTAAAGTAAAAACTGTAAAAACATGTGAATACAGTAGTAAGGTTTCACGTGGACTAAAACAGCACAGGAACAGTGCAGTATGTGAAACCTGACAGGAAAGTTTATTTGTGTTACTTTCCTGTTTTGACTTCGGACTAGTTAAACCTTACTTTAAACATCAGACGAGCTTGTTTTTGTTTTCTGATATATAGTTTAAGCTTGGATAAATATGTTACGTGTTATGTCTGGGCCTTGAAGTAGTCATGATCCGAGAGCCGGGTAAGATTCGGGCCACCAGAGTACTTGTAAAAAAAAGTTTGTACTGACTTTAAAATATCCATTTGCAACGTACACCAGCCTAATGGAAATAGCTTAAACAAACTAAATTAAGCTAAAAACAAACTGAACTAATCTGACATAGTAAACATAAAATGTACATATATCCTCCTTTACACGTCTACAAGCACAATTGCAACATACATTTGTACAATATTAACCAATGTGAAATACATTCAGCGGCATAAAATATGCTAAGAGGCATACAGGTGTAAACTCTTAATATATTAAGAGCCATTGTAAGATGTATAAATTCTGAAAAACTGTTGGGAGAGGGGGTACTCTTAAGAAAATTTTATTGTTTCATAGCATTAAGAGATATATCCTCCATCATACGTCTGCAAGGAGTTGTCTCTTTGTGCAAGCCTCCTTCCACCCACAACTACCTAGCACCACTTTTAACATTAACAGTAGTAAATATTATAATATTAGCCTTTAAAAAAATCCCGGAAATGTACTATCTTAATTGCAACACGTAAAACATCCTAGGATAGTCCTATCAAAATTGGCCCTCTCCGCCCTGAGGTAACCTTAGCCGTTGAAAAAAAAGTTAATTAAACAATATTTTTTTTTAAAACTTGCTTGGGAAAAAAAATCATGACATGAAGAAAGTACACATTTTTTCATAATAAATTATTTTGAAACGACAAAATTTAATAGCTTCACATCAAAAAGCAAAAATGTATAGTTTTGCGTAAGGTCTGTTGTTTATTTTATTTTAAACTTTTTGGACATTTTTGTTTTACAGCTTTCGGATACAGTAAAATGTGAAATTTTTTAAAATAAAAAAAAATTTCTTAAAACTGCTCAATTTTTTATATTCTAGGATATTGTCTAATGGGGGGGAATACCTGGGGGATTCTACACGGGAAACTATCGATCATCCAATATTCAGAATAGGCCAGATAAATCCCATAGTCAATAAAGAATCTTGGTAGTCTACCACACACCTCTGACCACCAACTTCGTGGACTTTACCATGGTTCCCTTTCCACTCCTTGACCAGGTCAGCTTTTTCAGACAGCTATAGGCTGATTCTGGCTAATAATACAGTGGTCAGGTACTAAACGAAAAAAAAACTTTAGTCTCAACACGCAGCACGAGTTTTGTTAGGTCCTCGAAAAGAGCGAGCAAGCACTAGTGGTCACTACTGGTCAGCATTCCCAACTGCAAACCTAGTGAACGGTAGTACTAATCCCTAATCGGGAAAAAAAAAACCGTCAATGGTAGCAAGGGAGAAAACTGAAGTTTTCTTACACTTTTTTTTTTTGCCGGACCAAAGAAAACTGGATTTCTCGCAGTTTCTTTTTTCCCCCGTTCGATTTGAAAGAACATAACTTTTAAGTCTATGGAGTCAGGATATTTCCCATTTACATGCTATGAACGGTGCTAATTTACAGCCATGACCGGCAGCACAGTAACATTTTAATAATTAGTGGATAAATAACTAAATAAATAAATAAATAAGTCTTTGATTCAATTTACCTCCTTGAAAATTTTAGGGTACCGTCCGTACGAATATCTAGCGAGATCCTCTGAATCCAACTCATTTACGTTTCTGGAAATATTTTTTTTTTGGCTTTCTGTGGCGTAATTTTAATGCTTTTAAGGAGAAACTTGAAAAAAATAAAGAAATTAACTGCGACGGAAAACAGACCCACTATCATATGTTTTCTTTTCCAAAATTCGTGGAAAACAAACTCATCAAATGGATAAGCCCAAAGAACGGCTTTCCAGGAAGCCCCCGAAGAAGTGAGTGCCTAGCGCTAACAATTACTTAAATCTGGCTCTGCTGCCGGTTTTTGGGATTCCTAGCGAAATAAACATGGTGTAAACTGGATTTACCTATGTTTGACTAAATGTTACAAAACCACGTCAAACAGGCAAGCAAACATTCAGTGTATTGGAAGCAAGCATCTTTTACTTAAATGTACAGTTCATCCACTTGAAAGCTGATATTGAAAACATTGAAAATAAAACGTTGCTGTTAACAGATTCAGCTATAAATCGGTCTCGGTATTTACTATTTGTCGTGTGAGAAGCACTTCTAAACGCATAATGTATTAAAATTGTGAAGTAAACAGCACGTTTCTGCTCAGATATAGGCCTAACTTCCCTGGAACAATTTTTATTCGACTTTTTCGACCAAATGAAAAAAAAAAAAAACGAATAAAAATTAACAGATAATATGTGTTACCCAAGCGTAATTCGAAGTATTTGTATTTTACCCAACATTAGCGTTTAAGAGAAAATAACATCGTCCTCATTAACAGCGGTGAAAATTCCTAACAGACATCCAATTTCCTGACTTCCTGACCTACATTATAATTTCCTGACTTTCCTGACTGGTAGACACCGTGTAAAACTAATTTAAAAAATAGTATGTGTCAGAGGCCTGAAGCGGTATCTCGTCGTCTGAAAGGTTAGGTTAGACATTTAAAAAAACAGTCTAAAAAAAATAAGAGAAAGAAGTCAGCACAAAAAATAAGCAGACATTTTTAAAAATGGGGGAAAAAATCTTTGGCAAAGTGTCTGCAGTGCGAAAGCTACAATTCCGGGAAAAAAAATCCGAGGGAAAGACAGTAAGAGGAAGAGAATTCCGACGAGGAAAAAAATACTGTTAAAAATAACATCTGCATAAGGTATCGAATTGGGGGGGGGGGGGGGAAGGGAAGCGAATAAAGTGTGAAGGAAAAAACAACTTTCTGACACGATCGACAGTGAAAAGTTTTGTGTGAAAAAGCCGTATGAAACTTGTGCCTTGCCTAGTGAAATTCGAGCGAACGCAACTGACCTAACCTAATCCAACCTCCAATAACAACAACACCATGAAGGTTTTTTTTTCCACAGGACTCACCTTTCCCCTCTCACGCGCATAATTTTACCGGCAGACTTTTGCTCCAATACTTTTTTACTTGGGACATTTTTACCGATTTTTCAGGACTTTTTTTCCGATGTACTTTTTTTTCTCTTCGTTTTAAAACCCCACTGACTAAGACGAGCAAAATTTTTACGTAAATATATATAAACATATATATATACAGGGTGGGCCAAAAGTCCGTTGCACCCCACCAAAAACCCTACAGAATTGGAATTTGGCACCTGACTCATAGGACTTTGTTTTGTTTCTAAGATGAGGGCAACCCACTGATTTTGTGTCGGGGCGCCCTGCCCCCCCCCTCAACCCCCAGATATAAAATTTAACTTTTTTCCTGTGAGAAATAGACGCTTGGTTCCAGTAGGGGAAAATATGCATGGGCCAGACAAAGTGATAGCCGAAAACGGCATATTAACTGGATAAACGGGATGCGTTTTATTACATCTTCAATTTAGCCCCCATGCGTACAATTTCCTGCACCGTGCAGGGACTTAGCCTCATGTGTGCGTGGGGGCTAAATTGAAGATGTAATAAAACACATCCCATTATCCAATTAGCATGCCGTTTTCAGCTATCACGCTGTCTGGGCCATGTGCATATTTCCCCAATTGGAACCAATCGTCTATTTCTCACAGGAAAAAAGTTACATTTTATATATGGGAGTTGAAGGGGCAGGGCGCCCCAACGCAAGTTCAGTGGGTGCCCCCTCCCCCCCCCCATCTTAGGGACTAAACAAAGTCCTGTGAGACAGGTGCCTAATTCCAATTCTGTATGGCTTTATAGGTCGGGTGCAACGGTCTTTCTGTTTATCCATTTGGAATATTTCGTCACGTTGTGAACATCTCTTAATCGTTTTCTAGTGGCGTAAATGCTTCCAATGCAAAGTGCTATTTTGAACTTTAATGGGGCGCCATTTTTGATTGGAGCAAAGTAGCGACGTTTTCTTTGCGCCATTTTTCTCAGCTCGTTAAGGGCTTTAATATGACGTGCTACTCGACCCCCCCCCTTCCCATTTGAAATTACTGAGTTTCGCCCCCTGGAGCCCCCATGGAGGGGGGCACCGCGATGTCTCTTTTTCCAAAAGATAGAACCCTCAACCCAACCGATATCCCCAAACAAATTTCAATTCTCATCCGTTCAAAAGTTATTCAGCCTATCTGGGACTTTTGGAACACCCTGTATATATATTCTTGATACTAGATAACAAAAACGAACTCGTCTGATGCTTAAGGTAAGGTTTAACTGATCCGAAGTCAAAACAGCAAAGGAACACAAATAAACTTTCCTGTAAGATTTCACATACCGCGATGTTCCTATACTGTTTAGTCCACGTGAAACCTTGCTGCTGTATTTACATGTTTTTACAGTTTTTACTTTAGAACACGATAGATAAGATTGGTTCATTCTATTTGGCTAAACGATATCGCTGAAAAATGGTTAAAACCATAGTCATAGTATAGACCTACAGATTGAGTAATTCAGGGTTTTCGTGCGACTCCTGGAAAGCCTGGAAATGTTTTTGAATATAAAAGTGAAATACCAGTCCTGAAGTCATGAATAGGAAATCTTGAAAAGTGGTATGTGTGTGTCAATAGGATGAACGGAAAGGAGACAACCTGATTAGAATAATGCTGACAAATTTATCCCCGAAGGTAGGTTCGTGGGTTGCCTATATTACACACTATATTATTGTTACAATAATTTTGAAAGTTGGGATATGGTTTTAATTTTATTTACGTATCTAATAGTTGAATACAGCAGTAAGGTTTCACGCGGACTAAACAGTACAGGAACACTCGTGTATGTGAAACCTTACAAGAAAGTTTATTTGTATTTCTTTGCTGTTTTAACTTCAGATCAATTAATCCTTACCTTAAGCATCAAACGAGTTCGTTTTTGTTTTCTAATAGGTATAATGATTTCACATGACTCTCCCGTGTTAAAGCTAAAATGCCCGTAGCTCACTTGGCTTGCCGTCCTATATTACAAAAAACGGATAAAGCCGCTGATAGAGAGCTGCGGACATACCAAAAGAAAGACCTGCACTGAATGAGCGAGCAAAGTGAGGGAAATTCAATGCTTTTGCAACGAGTAACGAAACCAACTTATTATGTCAAAGCATCACGAATCAGAAAACAAAAACGAGCTCGTTTGATGTTTAAGGTAATGTTTAACTGATCCGAAGTCAAAACAGCAAAGTAACACAAATAAACTTTCCTGTAAGGTTTCACATACTGCACTGTTCTTGTACTGTTTAGTCCACGTGAAACCTTACTGCTGCATTCAACCATTAGACACGTAAATAATATTAAAACCATTTCCCAACTTTAACATTATTTAAAGTATAATATAGGCTACACACTCGCCTACTTCGGGGCTACATTTTTCAGCATTATTCTAGTCAAATCGTCTCCTTTCCTTTCATACTATATACACTACTTTTTCAAGATTTCATATTCAAGACTTCAGGACTGGTATTTCATTTTTATTTTCAACGACATTTCCAGGTTTTCAAGGAGTCGCACGAGACCGGAATTACTTAATCTGTAGGTCAGTACTAAGCACACTAAAAGTATGGTTTTTACGGTTTTTTAGTGATGTCGTTTAACCAAGTAGAATGAACCAATCAGACCTATCGTGTTTTAAGTAAAAACTGTAAAACCATGTGAATACAGCAGTAAGGTTTCACATGGACTAAATAGTACAGGAACACTGCGATATGTAAAACCTTACAGGAAAGTTTATTTGTGTTACTCTGCTGTTTAGACTTCGTACCAGTTAAACCTTACTTTAAACACCAAACGAGCTCGTTTTTGTTTTCTGAAATACAGATGCAATCCTATACTACTTCTGCTGCTAGAGAGGAAAGTGAACTATCGGCCTTTAAAACCACACAGTATAGCCATGTTCGTATGGTTAAGTTAGGGCTTCGACCTTAGGTCGAGGTTTCAGTACCCCTCCCACGCAAACTGATCTTTAAGTCCAAAAGGCAACGAAATAGGTTTGCTTCTGCATTTATTTATTTTTAATATTTTCATTCTGCGACTACCCTAATTTCAGAGGGTGTACGAGTTATGCTTAAAATTGGCCCCAAAAAGTGATTACCTAGGTCCTCCCGGGCAACGAGAATTTTGGCTATAAATTTAAAGATGTTTAGGTCAGTATTTTGTGATGATGGGCACGTCGCTGGCCACCATTCCAAAATTCAACAGCGTCTAGAAATTGGCAATTCGTTGTAGAAGTCGCAAAATAGATTATTATTATGGAGAAAAGCCACCAACTAAAGAAGTTAACTACATAATTTAGGCAAATTTAAATTGTCATATCCGTTTTATTTAGCCCTCTCCCCCGCCTCGTTACAATTTTCCCCTTTTCTGGATCAAATGCGTGTTTATTACAAAACCTTTTTTTTTTTTTCAATTACATGGGTCAGTCATAACGTTGATTTACGAGACCCGAGCGACGCACAGCAACGCACAAACCACTGCTGGCGCCTCGACCATCCCCTGTCTTGAAAAATGATAACTACTGAAATAAAAAATAAAACTGGTTGAATCTCCAAAACCTTATAAACCAATACTTTTTTTTTCATATCGCGTGATTGACCACTGGAACCGGCTTCCTCATAATGTGATTGAAGCCAGATCTGTTAATGACTGGAAGGCAGCCTTGGACAAAACACTTTCTGCCAAGCAGTCTCTGCTCATCCAACCATACAAGTTTGGCTTTGGTTGTGTATTTTGTTTAAGTTTTTAAGGTTAAATACGTTAGCATGGAAACAAAATTTTCAAATTTTTTTCCGGCACAAAACTTACTGATTTCATCTAAGTACGTAGTTAGAATGTAAGGAAAGCAATTTATTACATACTTTTTGAAGCATTTTTTTTAGAGATTATTAAATTCATTTTGGGAGTACACTCTCGTTTCGCCGACTCCAGTTTCGCCGAAACCGTTTTACCGACTCTGGTTCGCCGAATATACGAAACGATAAGATCCCGTTTCGCCGACTCACAAGTTATTTTAGCGCCGTCAATGCGAAAACAATTCTACGATTCGTTAGCAATGATATTAAATCAGAAAGGAGCAAGACATTTCGATTTGAAAACTTGAAATGGTGCTTAATTTAGGTATGCAACATGCGCCCATCATTTGTGAAAAAAGGAC
>JAHWFP010088315.1:0-46186 GCA_023313725.1 Lithobius niger | reverse complement strand
TCCGTAAGTTAGGCAATATACGCGTCCGTCTGTTGTCAACAACTGGATTTAAAATGCAATAAAAATGGCGCTGCTCTTCGAATCAAAAGAAACAGCATTTAGAAAATTGATATTTGGATATACTAAACCTACGTTTGCCGTTTTTTGTGTGTCTAATGTCAGTGTACGATGCTCTAGGGGCTTATTTGATAAGTATAAACCACTGGAATTCCCCTTTAAATGGGGACCATCTTACGCTCATTTAAAGAAGAGGAAATAAAGGCGAAAGTGTATGTTGATTTTCAAATTCAAAGTTCTGTTGTAAGCCCTTTAATAGCTTGAAATGGACTTGCTTAGGCATTTCTGAAAGGTGGGGATGTATTCTTTCCATCATTCGTAACCAAAATTGTTTAACTTGATACAAATACAAATATGAGCATTGCGGTGGCTCGTTGAAATTGAAACTAGCCACTGCACCAATTAGAGCTGTACCTTAAAATGGGCCTAGGACAGTCCTATTTAAGCTGAACAATTTCAGTTAGGATTGATGGAAAGATTAGACCCCCACCTTTCAGAAAAGCATCATTTCCATTTCGAGCCATGAGCGGGCTCACAACAGCACTTCAAATTCGAAAATCAATATACGCTTTCACCGCTACGCCATTATCTCCTCATCTTTAAATTAGCGTAGGATGGTACTTATCTAAGTTTAAACAGTTTTGATTAGGATTGATAGGAAAAATAGAGCCTTACCTTTCAGAAAAGCCTAAGCATGTCCATTTCGGGCTGTTAATGGGCTCGCAACTACTCAAATTTCTAGCAGAATATTTCTTGATAACAGCAATCTTTAAAAAAGCAGCCATCTTGGCTGCCATCTTGAATTATGAACTTCTGGTTAATTTTTTCCAGCTGGTAACATTCATTTCAAACTCACGGGGTCAGAACACCTTAAAAGCATCAACTATTTGGAGAATGTTCCTCAAAAACAGCAAGCTTTTAAAATAGGCTGCAATCCTGGCTGCCATCTTGAATTACGGACTCCCGATCCATATTTCGAGCTGGCAACATTCATTTCGAACTTACCGGGAAAAAACGCACAAAACTACACAAATTTCTAGTAGTATATTCTGCGAAAACAGCAAGCTTTTAAAATAGGCCGCTATCATGGCCGCCAACTTAAATTTCGAACTCACTGGGGTAAAATTACCTTAAAAGCATCAACTACACAAATTTCTAGCAGTGTATTCTGTGAAAACAGTAAGTTTTTAAAATAGGCCGCCATCTTGAATTTAGGACTTCCGGTCCATATTTCGAGCTTGCAACAGGTATTTTTGAACTCGGCGGGGTCGAAATACCTTAAAAATACCTGATGCCAAATTGTTATACAAAATACTTCTTGCACTGCATTTTCCTGAAAAGTGGCCTAGTCTAAAATTGTTAAAATTCCTTAGTCGGAGGTCGTTAGGCCATGCAAAGTTAATTGTTTGGTTTACAGGCGCGTGCGGATGCCTTAAATTATCGCGTGTCAAATTTTTTTATCTCAATCTTGGTCCACCTGCTAAAATTCATATTTTTGCCAAATGTTGACCGTTTTTGACGTTCCAGTATACCATTTTAATCGGCTCGAAATGAGCTTTCCAATGGTGTTAATTTCAAGCCTCTAACTCAAACCACTAAGAAGTTATTTGGCAAATACTAAAATATTTTTCATACTAAACATAAATACCATATTAGCAGAATATTAAACTTTTTTAGGCTGCCTACATACTCTTTTAGCTTTGAGCTAGGTACATGACAAAGAAATGTGGGCAGTTAAATACAATAAAAAATAAAATAAAATGCCTGGTTGCCTGGTGCTTCAATTTTCAACCTTGCCCGTAAACCAAACAATTTTTTTTTAAATGGCCTTATATCGTGAATCGACTGTGTGTCACGAGTGAACCATTGATCAATGCCAAAAAATTGTCTTAATGAATTCGTTTGTAACACCGCTGTTAAAAGTTTTTTACATTTGTTGTTTGTAGTAGAATAAATTAATTGTTGTTTGCAGTAAAATAAATTAACCATACCATTTTTTTTTTAGGAACATGTGTTTTGGGTAGTTTCTTTAAATACACTTTTCATACTAGTTTTCGGTAAGTGTAGGCATTGAACTGGCAACTTGTTCATGCTTCTGTGAGGTGGCTCTGGTCCAAACTAATAAATTCTTAATATTGATTTTTTTAGCGTTTTGTCCATATCACATCGGTCACTTTACAATCGTAGGATTTAAATTACAAGAATATGTAAGTCAAGCTTACAGTACATTCACTGTTTTTAAGCCAATATTAATAGGAATGCAAGAATTAAGACTTGTATTTTGTGTAGGTAACCGCTACTCAGTTCGAAGGCCTACTTACTACACTTTGTGGCTATGTTGTCATAGGAATTGGTTTAGTTTTTTTACATGCTGTGGCATCCCTCATTAGGTTACGAAGGTAAGAATTGAATTTTTTTTATTTTAGGTTTGATGTATTTGACAGAAATAGCCAAACAGCAATTGTTGTGATACAGGGTGACCCGAGTGTACTCCAGTTTTTCATTGTTTAATAAAACGTGGAACCACAAATGAGATCTCTAATTATTTTTTTTTAACTGAAAGCACAATTCATCAAGTTTCTCTAATGGCCTCTGTGTCCTCACTCTGCGCTATGTGCGCACCATGCGCGGTATGCAGGGTGCACGCCTGGCAGATTTGTTATGAAAATGGTGACCATTCAGCAAAATGCTGCATCCGTTCACGAGCTAGCAGAGTTAAAGTCCGTCGTCACAGTTCAAAGAGGACATCGTATGGAAAACCCTTGATCTGATGATGCACCTACGGACAAAGCGATTACTAGGTGGATGCAACAGTTCAAGGAAACTGGCAGTATGAAATGTACATACGTTAGAATATACGTGGCGGGAAATCGAATACCGTTTAGGTATCCTACATTGCAAGAGAGACTTTAATTACTTTAAAAAATAAAAACGTTTGTTGATATCATTTGTGGTTCCCGTTTTTTTAAACAATGAAATAGATAGATAGATATTGGGTACATGTTTTGATTTGCTAGATTCAAATCCAAATAAAAAAAAAAATCACTGAGCAAAATAAGCCACCTAAAAATTATATATATATTTTTTCACAATTAGTGTGTAATGTAGCGATTTTAAATACCGGCAACCGGCGGTGAGGTGAGAACTTAACATAATAATTTTGATAAGACACACTTGCACCACCTAACTGTAGAAAATATAAAACTACACTTGAATTTTCGAATAAACGGCCGTTCTTCTTCGGAAGTATCACGAAACAAAATAAAAAACGCTTGACTACATGCTGTAGCGGCTGGAGCAATAAAAGTTTAAATGTCAAGCATGCACGTCTAGACCACTGATCTTTATGTGTCTGTTGCGGCGTGCGTGGAGGGCTGCTGGTGGCATGGTTGCGGCTCTCATTGGTTGTCAAGTTAGGCGGCCAACTCGGGGACGATAAACTTTTCGACATTTTCGTATGTTGGGCCTGTCAAATTCATGAGGGGGACACGGCGACGAGAGAAACGTCTGATAGCACATGTCACATAGGAGCCACACGACGAGGAGAGAAAACGGAATTGCTCAACATGAACAAAAAACCACACACGAAATAGCATGGGACCAAACATCAGTCCTCCTCCACCCAAACAGGAAGCTCATTTAAGAGCACTTGAATCTCTTGCCATCAAAAGTTTCTCTCGTCGCCGTGTCCCCTTCACGAATTGGACAGGCCCAGCATATGAAAATGTTGAAAAGATTATCGTCCCAGAGTTGGCCGCCAAACTTGACAACCAATGGGAGCAGCAACCACGCCAACACCAGCCCTCCACGCACGACGCGATAGACACATAAAGATCAGTGGTCTAGACGCGCATGCTTGACATTTAAATTTTTATTGCTCCAGCCGCTACAGCATGTAGTCAAACGTTTTTTATTTTTGTTTCGTGATACTTTCGAAGAAAGAAGAACGGCCGTTTATTCGAAAATTCAATTGTAGTTTTATATTTTCTACAGTTAGGTCGTGCAAGTGTGTCTTATCAAAATTATAACGTAGCGATTGACCCGAGTCCATCAAAACAGGAGCAGAACAGAAATTGGGCAATCTAAGTTTCTACCCGAACCAAATCCGATACTAATTGAAGACCGGTAGTAAACCTTTTATTGAAAAGGTAACTTTAAAACCAACGTTTTTTTTAGTGTTGACGTGCATGGAACCAGAAGAGAATTAAGCTAACTGGGAGAGTAGGCTACCGATATCCAATCATTGTAAGGTGCTCAATCGTGTTTTGGTGATCTGCTCTGAATCCCCAGTGGTGCAGTATTATTGTATTATGCCTGTGTCGAGTAACTCACAATTGACACTGACCGTAGCTATTAGCGAAAACCCTTCAACGAGCATGGACTCCACCAGGATCGACCTATTTGATTGCTTGCTAGATTACTATTACAAAAGACTGATCGTTTTAAAAACTTCATGAATGACGATGCACCGATGTGCTAAAATACCGACGATGAAAAAATATCAGCCAATATCCTATTCCGATATCTCGTGGTTCGATGTTGAAGAAAGTAAAGTGAAACTTAGAGTTACATTTTTCATGGAGTCAAATATAATTAAGAGGATTTCACAAATACAATTTTAAATTTATCGATCACAATTGTAACGCTCAAATTCAAAAACAAAAATACACACTGTACGGTATTTTGCGAATTTTCGATAGGCCTAATAGTCCGAGTGGTGTTAATTTCGGTCTCTCCTATCTTCTTCAGGCTTCCTTTCTTGTGCTTGCTTCTGTTTTACCTTTTCATGAGTGCCAGTGTTTTTGAAAATGCGTGGATACCGTTGCCCACTGTACTTCTCGCGTGTCGTCTGCTTAACACTCGCACGATCTGGAAGCCTGAAGGAGATAGGAGAGACCGAAATTAACACCACTCGGACTATTAGGCCTATCGAAAATTTGCAAAATACCGTACAGTGTGTATTTTTGTTTTTGAATTTGAGCGTTACAATTGTGATCGATTGATTTCGAACATTCAAAGTAGAAGATGGTTCATTTTTTCGCTGAATTTTAAATTTCTGTAGGCTTAAGATTTAGCACCCAGAAGTTCAATTTATAGGCTCATCTGTCGCAAAATGATGTAATAAAATCGTGGATATCCGATGTTCTAACATCTGCTGCCTAAAACTGATCCGATGCTCCGATGACCGATGTAGTGAATAAAAGCCAATATCAGATTCCAACGTCGGTGCACTCTAGTTATGAAATTTACCTTGAAAGGTTGAAGACATCGCAGTAAAGTAAACACGCACAATTTCAAGAAAGAATGTATTCCAACAGGACAATATCGAGCAAATTTTTGATTGTCAGTTCACTGGAGATGTAAAACCCAGTCGACTGTCTTATCGGGCTCACAAACGTCAACGGAAAATCCTCGTCAAGTATGCCAACCGCGAATTTGAGTGGCGCGATTTTCTGCTTGACGAGGATTTTCCGTTGACGTTTGTGAGCCTGATGAAGATAGTCGGCCGAGTTTTACATCTCCGGTGAACTGACTATCGAAAATTTGCTAGATACAGTATTGTACTGTTGGAATATCTTCTTTCTTGAAATTTTGCATGTTTACTTCACTGCGAAGACTGATCGAATGTTGTTTTTTGTTTTTCTGTTATTATTTTGACATTGGTAGAATTATGAACGTCCCCTTTGAACAGTTCTAGTTTTAAAACATCTCAAGAAAAAACTCAAACTACACCACAAATAAAAAACTCAGTTGCTTGATTTTCGTTGGAAAACAGGATAAGAATGCAAAAGATAGAATTTACACAACCACACTATCTTCCTCCACAATAACTGCGAAAAATTTAGGCAAAGAAAATATTTGTCGCCAGTAATTTTTTTTGAGCCAAATTAAAAAAAGTGACCCACAAGTTTCCTTACGAAAAATTTGTAAAAGACGTGAACTTTCTTGTAAATATGTTATCCAGCAGGCATCAGGTTAAATTGTAGTTTGAAATTGTAGTACTGCAGTTTAGAAACTTAAAGGCACATAAATCCCTCCGTTCTGGCCGCTTTACTCTGCGTCACCTACGCTAAAATATAGTTCAAACGACCGCAGCGCGCATTGCTCTAAGACATAGTTAAACTCATTTCGGGGCCGCGGCAACGTGACACATCGTACGACCAAGTCGCAAACATGAGCGAAGGATTAATTATCCTTCCTCCAGGGCCGCGGCTTGCCGGCGATGTGGCGGGAGTTAAGTACCGCTCGGACCGAGCCGTTTAAAACAAGCCTAATAACACTCACGTGCCACTACTGACGTCTGCATCGTACCCTTAGACCAGCAAATGAAAGGTAAATCAGTTTATATAAAACTATTTCCGGTAATGTATCGAGTGAAACTAATAAAATATACCGGAGGGAGTTATGTGCCTTTAACTATTACAATCTTAGCAGAAAGAAAACAATTTAAGCTACTAGGGTAGGTTATTTTATTTCAAACAGAAATCAAAAATAAAAATAAAAGCCTGGTCACCGGTGGACTATGGACTTGAAAAAATGCCCGAGAGCCAAAATAATTTTTTCCATGGCCTTAAAGTCATCATTAGTCAGTCAGAATTCGAATCTGCCACTACAATGCTTTGGCCACTGATCTCTATACTTCATTTAAGTTTTAGTTGTCTACTGTCGATTGTCCCAACCTGTCCGATGCAACTCAATCGACAGTGGAAAGCTATACTAAATGGAGAATAGAGATCAGTTGCCAAAGCATGGCAGATTCTATTTCTGACTAATGAGTATCTGTCGTTAAGATTTTTACATGTACCTGTTGCATTTTAGTGGACGAAGATATTGGATTGTTCCATCTTTTTGCATTCCCTGTCCTGTTTTCCACCAAAAATTTAAGGATTGAGTTCATTTGTGGTGTAGGTTTTGTGTTTTTTTATTGAGATATCGCTTGTTCGCCACAGTAGCCACCACTTGCCAGTGTTTTCATATATTGTTTTAAAATATTGGAACTGCCGTAATAACATCGGTGTGGCACACAGGTTGTGACATCGAATTATGTGCTCCCCTAATAACCTACTCTATCCTGACTGTACGGTTAAAAATAAAGTAACATGCCCATTTAAAACAAATATTTCAAACTTCACTGCATGTCCGTCCCTCCCGCCCGACTTTTTTTTTTGGTTTATGACGACCAAAGACGTCAAATGTAAACTAATGGTGTTTGTATTCATTGTAATTTTTTTTGTGTGCATATAATTATCGAGTTAGCGATTTCCTACCTCTATTTGACTAAACAATCGGTACGTTGGCCATGTTCACTGTAAAATGCGTGCCAACGTTGCACCGTTTATAGTGCAAAACTGAAAAAATATAATAAATAAAAAAAACCAACTGGCACCACTGACCTTTTAAAAAAAGGCTCCGGAAACAACTTTTCTTTTTTTTACTGGCCTAATTAATTAGTTTTAGTTTAATGTGCCAGATTAAAAGTACTTTTCGGAGTCGGTCATCCCTAGTATAACGTTTAAAGAAAAAGTGGCGTTGTTTTGTTTCGTGTTGGAGTGGTCAAAACATTTTGTAATTACTATTTTGTCAACATGATACGTCCTCTGGGTATTCCATTGCTGATGTCTAATGCCAATTTAGTGTTGCCTATCTGTTTTACAGATCTAAGCGAATTCTAGGTCTGTGTTACGTCGTCATCAAAGTGTCTCTGCTGTCTGTAGTAGAAATTGGAGTTTTCCCGCTTGTGTGTGGTTGGTGGCTAGACATTTGCTCTCTTGCTATCTTTGATGCTACTCTCAAAGACCGAAAAGCCAGTTTCCGTCTTGCTCCAGGGACGTCCATGTTTATTCACTGGCTTGTTGGAATGGTGTATGTTTTCTATTTTGCGTCGTTCATTTTGTTGTTGCGGGAAGTTCTCCGCCCTGGAGTTTTATGGTTCCTGCGAAATCTCAACGATCCGGACTTCAGTCCTATTCAAGAGGTAAGAGTCAGAAAAAATTTGTCACCTACTTAATTAGGGTTTGCTGCTCCCGGATCTACCCACTAGATACTAATCAGTAAAACTAAGTAGCCAGTCAAAATTAGGAGGGCTACCGGAGTTACGTCTAAATTCAAAGCATGGAAAAATGTATCGATTCCTTAGTGCAATGATTCTTTTGTTTATTTTTTCTTTTTTTTACAAAACAGAGACAATAAATAATTGATTTCATGCTAAAAGCACAATATTTATAATTGAAATCGCATTGGAAAAAAAAATTAAACAGTGCAGGTTCTTCTATACTGATTTAACACTTGCACTTGCATGTTAAAGTGTTATATAGCTACTGTTACTCTTTGTTACTGCTACTGTTAGTTTAATTTTGTTTAATTTATTAAGATTTATAAATAACTGGTGCTTCAAAATAACACAATTGGACATGTCCGTGAATCTTCATCCAAAGTCTTTAAAAAATTTTCATATGAAAGTTTCAGTACAAACTTTATTGTTACCGATCACTAAAAGTTTCCTGCTGCTACTTCACTCGCTGATTGTTACTTCTGAATAAAGAAGGCATAATTATAGTTTGGCATTTACTGTAATTAATTTAAGGTGTCGTGCATTGCAGGACGTAACTTGGGGGGGGGGGAAAGTTATGTAAGCAAGAAATTTGGACATGTGTACGTATTTTTTATATGTTATCGAGTACATTTTTTTCCCAGTAAAGACGAGTTGAGCCCGAGTTGATGAACTAAAAAAAAAATATGTGTACTGAGCGAGTCTACCGAGCCAGTCTGTGACATTGAGCTTGGTGAATTTTGGTCATATAAAAATGTTGGGTTTGAACTACACCCCTATAATTAACTTTAATAAGGAGTTTAGTCTTCCAACAGCAACACTGATAGTGAATTATCGACTTCTTAACGATGTTCTGGGGTCGAAACCCTTATACCCGAATTTAACACACAGGCAATTTGACTGGCTGAGTTAATTGGACTAACTTGCTTGGTAGCCTGTACCTAATAGCGCTGTTATCAGTTTAGAAACCAATGTACTTTAGGATAACTGGTTTGCAAACCCGTTAACCATTTAATTAGCAGGTGATTATGCAACCATAGAAATTTTATGAGAATCTGCATAAAAACTTAGTTTATTTGCTATTTTTTTCCTTTATTTTTATACTGATTTTTTTTACTCGTCATTATGTCGTTGGTAGTCCTGTTTACCGTGTGTTTTATTCAACAAGCAGTTAGCCACTTGAAGTAGCGCACATTTAACAGCGAACTGCTGCAGCCAAATCACTGCTTACGAATAAGGATGTGCTAAATTGCCGATTCCGATGTACGATGAAGTCAAAAATAATTGGGACGGTTTTCTAAATAAAAGTTCAAAATTTCTGTAGGCCTAGAATATCGCACCCAGAAATAATTATAGGCGCATCCGTCACAAAAAATTGGGGATTTCCAATGTTTTAACATTTGCTGCCTAAATCCGATGCCGATGCTCTGATAACCGACGTAGCAAAAAAGGCCGATTTCCGATGTCCGGTGCCAACATCTGTGCATCTTTACTTTTGAATTGTTGTAAAAATCTTGGTCTTGGTGCCTAAATGACAATTGGTCCACATAATCATGTATGACTTACCTTACGATTTTCCTTATGATCCAATCGCTGACTTAAACTAGTAAACCTTATTTAAATCTAAAATTTTATTTAGGCTTTATCCTAATTTAAAAAAAAAAATACTGTAGTCAGTGCAAAACAACCAGAAATTGCAAGCACTGATACAAGCTGTATCGATTGCACTCTGCTTGGTGAGGCTCGGCTCATTGCTCAGGATCAGTGCAGCCTTTTGTTTATGTAATGATTTACATTTTGATTTGGTAGCATTGCTTCCCTGTTTACAGCTGTTAAGTAGTGAAGTGCATGCTACATTCACTTTACTTCCTGTACTTCCAGCATAGTTTTGAAAATTATTTTGTTTTTGTTCTGTTCCAGATGATTCACATGCCAATTCTCCGTCATACGCGGCGCTTTTTGGCGTCAATGGTCATATTTGGAACAACGGTTCTTATAATGTTGTGGATTCCAGTGAACGTTATTCGTAAATATTGGCCAGGTTTCCTGCCTTACAACGTCATTCTTTCAAGGTAATCACGGAAATCACAGTGCTAAATAAACACTTGGGTACGTCATCTCCAAGGCCAATCATAGAATCTTATGGCCAGACAAAGAAAACACTTGTTAACTGTTCATCCCTTGCTTATGTTCAGCCCTTACTTAGTCTTTTAAAAAGATATGGTTCTCAGGGTTCCAACGCATGGGCTGAAAAACCACCACGTCAATCTTTTTGGCATTCAACTTCAAAAACTAATGACCAAGTTGTCGACGCGCCATTAAGCCTCAATCGCCCGCCCTCCCCCCCCCAACTTCAACTTAACTGCCCTTTTTTTCCTCGAATAAACCTTTCTGTTTTGAAGCCTGTTCTGCAGCTCCTTTGAGTATTGCAAGCTCCGATTGATTCCTTCATGGCGTGTGACCTTGAACATGTTTGGACTTATTGTCTTAATGTCTTGTGACGTTAACCCTTCTGGACATCTGACAATGAAAATTCAAAGCCTTTGAACGTGGAATGGTAATTTTTACATCTTTTTCATTTTTTACATCCTATTAATTGCTTTGAAGAAGGGAGGAGGCGTAGGAGAAAGAGGCCAGGCCTTCTTACAGGTACTAGGAGCCAAAGGAAAACATCCACTATTGCCCCAGAGAGGGAGAAAGGGCCAGTAAGAATAACAAGCAGTGCTATCTTTATTCACAGCATATAGCTTTTAGATGATTTTACTACGAGGCCCCCTGCCTTCCCGAAATTCTGAGGACTTATTTTTTTTTTAGCTAGCTGAAACCCAACAACGTTCTTTGTTATTAGTTCTATATTTCACTGATGCTTGGGGAATGAAGGCCCCTTTTACGATGAAGGCCCATGAAGGCCCGGGAGGTGCGTGCCGTCCCTGCTCTCCCCCCCCCCCCCCGGTTAAATCCGCCCCTGGTTCCAAAGCGATGGGTTTACGCATGTGATTGTGAGACATGTTAAAATTTGCTGTTAACTTCCCACCTCTTGACACTCAAAACCGGACAGTTAGCCTTTCCTGTCCACTTTTCTTTTGTCAAAAAATTAGCAATGATGATTAAATTTGAATAAGCTACCACAAAATACATAGTAAACTTACTACAGTATGACAAAATGTGGTAAGCCCGACTGAAATTTTGAGGTCACCTGCTCATGAATTTTGCACGAGTTTGAGCGGTCTTCAACGAGGTATCGGCCACAGTATCGGCGGAAATATGAACCCTCCGATCTGATACCGTTACCGTAGTATTGGTCACGATACCAGTAGTATCCAGTATTGGACAGCCATACTAACCAATTTTAGACAATCTTATCGGCTAATCTAACTTCAGCATCCAGTATTTTTAAAGCCATCATCATGTATTCCAGTATTCACGGTATTGCGCATGCATCGGGTGCTCTTTCTGGAAGTAAAATAACGAGTGGTGTACATTACATGCCTGCACACTAGTTACTGCTTCCTGTTTTTGGTAGATCTGAAACATGTTTTATGATTGGCGGTTTTTTTTTTTATCGTCGTGTGACAAGCTGCAACCTGCGCCCAGGACAAGAATGATTTTACCATTTTAAACAAAATGAGGATTTTCAGTGAAATAGTCACCAAGAAGGAGTCAGTGTTCAACATGCACGGAAACCAAACACGGCCAGAAATCCTATGTGGCCAGTAGCCGATGCCAGAAGGACGTAGCCAAGGCAGCGACGGTGCTTTGCTATGGCAACAAAAAAAAAACTTGCTACGATTAAAAAAAAAATGCTGATATTAAATTAATAAGGTTGTACCGATCCACATCTAACAATCCGATATGGATACCGATCCGATACCATACGATATATGTTATGCTGATATTGATTTCATTCAAGGTGAGACTTTTACTGTTATTTCCAGGATCGTGGCAGTCTGAAATCAGTTCTCAGTGCAAGCACTGGTTTCTTTCAGGGTGAAACTTGTGTTGCACTTGTGTTGTTCCAGAATTGTGGGCAGTTCTGGCAGGAAAAAGTTCTCTATCATCATGGTTAAAATGTATCTGCAAAGGATTCACTAGGAAATACCTGTAGATTTACCAGTAACGAAGCTGTATTGGTACAGCCTTATAGATTAAAGGCCAAGTTTGTTCTAGTTTTCCTTAATTTTATTTTATACTTCTTATACGGTAAGGAATTTTGGCATTAATTTACTGAAAGATTGCTGTATGTTTTTTGTGTCTCTAAACAATGTGTCATACTTTTGCATATTAGCTTGTTCGTTACAAGGAGGGTGTTTTATGAATGCTCTGGTTGATCTTGGGAAACAAAATAAGATGTTTAACAGCTAGATAATGGCAACCACCAGTTAACTAACACGTGAAGTTATTTTGTTTATTTTGCAGCGAGACACCTGTAAGCGAATTGTCCCTGGAGCTTCTCTTACTTCAAGTGATCCTGCCGGCTCTAATGGAACAAGGCCACACGAGAGTTTGGCTTCGCGGTCTAGTCTGGATGTGGTGTGTGAGTGCTGCGTGGCTCCTAGATCTTCGCTCTTATCTGCTGGGGGATGAACCGTCCACAGAAGAGGTAAAGACAAAGTACTATGTTAACCACGGTTAGACTTTGTGTTATCAGGGCAACCAAGAATCGTTTGCATATACGTAGATGGAGATAACTCATTATTTAATGCACAAGAATATAACCGATGGGGTGGGCCAAAACAGAATGTGGGTAATTTGCAAAACAGATGTAGTGAGCAAGCTAAAGTCAAAAATCTCTTAAGTTGTTTGCCGGATTCCCTTTTACCAATTCCTTGCCGATAGTACCATTACACAAGGCCATTGAAAAAAAATGTTTTGGTTCTCGGGCATTTTTTACAAGCCAAAATAGTCACCTGGAGACCAAGCTTTTATTTTTATTTCTGTTTGAAACTTGGGTAACCTGGTATCTTAAGTTGGTTCTTTCTGTTCAGATTGTGGTAGAAAATTTCTGAACTATTTCAAACTGCGACTAAACCTAACGCTTCCTGGATAATGTATAAGCAAGAAAGCTTATCTCTCCCAGAAACTTCTCTTAAGTAACCTTTTGTGGGTCACTTTTTTTTATTTTGCTTAAATAAAAGTCACCAGGCAGGGCCTGAGAACCTACTATTTTTTTTCGTGCCCTAATAACAATTAAGAAATGCAGTGGTTCATAGATTAACTGTCTGCACTACACTAATGTTGTAGCAGGCCCATATAAGGGGATTGGAAGAGTTGCACAACCAACCCGCTCCAAATTTCCAAAGGTTCAGAATTTAGGGCACCAAAGTGTCCCTAAGGTGGAATTAAATAAGTTTGGATTATCGTTGAATTAACCTAATTTACAACAACGGAATAAATCTATTTACTTGTCGTTAAAGGATGTGCTTTGATCTACTATGTACGCACTACAAGTAAATTTCAGCAAAGTTCTTGAAAATCAACAAATTTTTTTTACATTTTTGGTTCCATGCCATTTATTATTGTCCATCTGAACATGATGGCAAACATGGCTGCCATAAACTTTGTTGCATGCCTCAGTAAAATAAATTGTATAAAAAATTGCAGACGCAATAATTGTATTGTAAATTATTGTCCAAAAATATGCTTCGGGTTATCGTATTACATTTTCATACCTAAAAAAAAATAGTAAAGTTTCAAGTTTGACTACAAAAAAAAAACGAAAATACTCAACTTGCTGCATCCGGGAGACCTTCCATTACAGAATTTTGCTTCTAAAAAAAATTTTTAAGTTTTAATACCTTAAAAGTACAGTAGTTTAAAGGTGTTTTATTACCTCAATATTCACAATCGTTGAAAGCAATCCGTCTTCAGCTGCCATCGCACTTCATAGCTGCCTGTCCGCAAGAGATGGTCACCTGTTGCTCCAATGGCTGTGACCTTGAATGTTTTGCATGACGTCACTTGAGACTAGGCCCCAACGCGTTCATGGGTCACATGCCACGAATGAGCCAATCGGAGCTTGCGATACTGAGTTTATTCGAGGAATAAAGGCAGTGACGTAGAAGTTAGTGACTTCCTTCATTGCAAGCGAGGAAACGGGGGTTCCCAGCTTTTCAAAAGTGATCAAGAGGCTGCTATGCGTTTTCTTGTTAAGGACTTGGGGTTGAACCAATGGCTATTTTCAGTGAACAAAAGCAAGTTCACATCAGTTTTGACGACGCTATGAATGAAAACATCAATTAAGTAGTTAAAAGATATTAAATAAACTGAAAATACACGTATCAAAATACCTAATTCAATTGGAATTACACGTACGGTGTACACATTTGGTGATTTTCTTTGCAACGGGATTTTGAACTGAGGTGACGACATATCGTTCGTCGGACGTTTTAGAGGCGGTTACGAAGTGATGATATGTCGTCATTCAGACTGAAAAGGGTTAATAATTTCCCTGTCAGGACGAATGAATAATCAGGGTGTTTGGCTGATTTAAATCGGCATGTTCAGATATTCTGGGTTCAGATAGAGTTTATCTCCACGTAACTCAAACGCCGCTTAACCCAGACCGCTAGTTAGGTTTTACTGTACTGGGAAACTAAGCTTGGTGCCGACACCGGCTGAAAAATTTCTGGTGCCGCCCAACACTAGTACCAGTACAGTGAAGCCTTTTTCAACAAATACATTTGATCATCTTTCTGTCACATGATTAGACTTGGTTCCATGGATAAAGTGGAACCAATTTCGAGCCCATTGGCTTTCCGTCCCGTTTAACCCAGTTTTTCAATGGAACTAATTTCAAGTGGCTAACATAAATTGGAGAGATTATATGAAAAAAAACCATTGAAGAAGTTGTGAAAATGTGTACTAAGTCTTTAAACTTTACTCAATTTACTAACTCGGCTAGCTCTCTAGCTGAGTTAGTAAATTGAGTAAAGTTTAAAGAAAATTTACTGAAAATTTAGTCAGTATGAAATGCACTGACTGTTTTGGATTCGGTTAGGATCCGGATTCGATTTGCCAAATCTTGTAAATTATTCAGATCTGATCTGGATTTGCTAAAAGTAAATTCGGTCAATCCCTAATGGTTAAATTCTTGTTTATCACGATTTCAGTCAGTCACTCCTACGAACGCCGTGAGAGCTAACTGTGTTCCTCAAAGACGCCTATTTGAATGGTCCACCTACCTAAATATTGTCCAAATTCTTTACAGTTATAAGGCCGTCCTATTAAAATAGTGCTGTTTACTAACTTAGTTCTTGGTTGTTTCAGATAGAGATTTGAAATCTGACCCACTTTAAATGTTTTTTTTCTAGAAAATTAACACTGTACTGGAATACCAAAATTTGTTCAAGTTTTAGTGTTGGGGACCATGATCAAATAAAATTTTTGAACCACGATAATTTATGGCATCTGCACGGGTCTGTAAATCAACGTTTTTGGTTGCAGCTTAACGAGGTATGCAGTCAGCAATACGGACTTTCTGTGTGACAAAAAAGTAATCACTATTCTGAGAAAGAAAGAATGAGACAACAGTTCCGACTGAGACTCGAATTGGGGTGTCCTGGGTTTGAGTCCCTGTCGGGTAATTTCTCTTTCATCTCACAAATCATGTATTCTCACAAGATAGAATGGAATGCTGACTGACCGCTTCATTAACCTTTTTCGTTCTGGTATATTGCTTGTAGATCTACTTTGGTTTATTTCTTTGTTGTCCTTTTGTTTCTTTGCAGATAGTTTGTTTGCTGGCCATTATGTGTGTCAGTCTTACAGTAGCAAGTTTGATTACACTAACGTTACCAGGTAATTGTCTCACTTTTGCGCAAGCGGTATCAATTCTTGTGTGACATTAATTATCAAGGCTGCACCGAACCGAATGAACTGAACCGAACACGGCCAAACAGAGGGGGGTTCGGTGTTCGGTCTTTCCAACGCAAAATACCAAACCGAACATATTTTCACTTCTAATTGACGGATTTGATGTTTGAGTACACCATTTTGAAGGTTTTTTCGCCAGCTTTCTGTTGGTCCAAAACACAAGTTCCTAGCTCTAACGGTTCAGAAGTTATAAGGGTAAATGTAAAAATAGTGGAGATTTTTTTATGTTTAAACAAGAGTTACAACATCTATGGACTTACAAGTCCATGTGAAAATACTGTACAAGTAGGCTACATTATTTTAAAGGTGTAGTCCAATTTCTCTCGTCCGTTTAATAAGAACTATGGTTAATAAAAACATTTTTAGCTGTCCCCTTAAAGTTCGTATTAAAGAGGTTTTACTGTACCCACATTTGTTAAGAAACTTGTGCTTTGGTGAATCTTTGTCGACTGAGTTCTTTCACATTTTAATTTAAGATAGATTGGTTTGGTACATTTTTGTTCGGTGTTTGGCTTATTTAAGGTTTGTTCGGTTACGCTGAAAAATTCTCGTTCGGTACAGACTTATTAATTATTAATACCGACATCACTTATGATTGAAAGTAGCAGAATAAAGTAGTATTGCAGCACTTTGCTGTAATTTTTTTTTTTGCACTGTTCATTAAGTGGAAAATATTTTTTTAAATTTTCTACAAGCCATTACTTGTCATTGATAAACTTTCTGGAAAAAAATTGTATTAAGTGTGTGCTGCCATAATTTTTCAAATTATTCAACAAAAGCAACAACTGTTCGAAAATTACCGTAAGGTTTTTTACACCTAATCAGCCATGCGATGAAAAAAAATAGGGGAGGTGTTACGTGCCCCAATGTGCGTACGCTTTACTGGGATGGCTACCTGGCTAATTTTTTGTATAAAAAACCATCAGTCCGTTCCCTTGATTTCTATTTTAACCGAACTGACCATTTCTTATACACCGCCAGCAACTTGGCGTAAACTAGAATAGGAAGTAAGCCAATACATCGAGTAATGGTTAACCAACCGTGAACCAACTCAAAACCAGACGTGAATTAAAGAACATCGGCATTCGGCGATAACGGTGGTAAAACGCAGTCATAGACGTGAAAACAATGAACACACAAATTTTTTCACACTTTTACCACCTTTTAGAGCTAAAATGGGAAAAAATTATTAAAAAAAAGCATGCATAGATTGAAACATGGGTGGTATCAGTTATTCATGTCTGAAAACGAGGAACACGAAAAACATTTGTACAGAACATGTTATTAAATGTCCTGTTTGAATTTACAGAGAAAATACATTCTCCTTCATCAGAAATCGTCGACGATGATGTGAGGAAAACCAATGGTCATATTTTTAAAACACTGTCGATTTAAATCGCGCGCATGGCAGGGCTGACCAGTGATCTATATGTGGTCGTTTAAATTGACAGTGCTTCAAAAATGTGACACTTTGTTTTCTTAAGATTTCTGAAGAAGGAGAATGCATTTTCTCTGTAAATTCAAACAGGACATTTAATAACATTTACCTACAACCATATTGTATGATTTACGCAAACCAAAATTGCAGCACAAATTTGGTTTGCGTAAATCATACAATATGGTTGTAGGTAATTGTTTAAAAAACCAAAGTAGACTATCACTTAAGATTTTCAATAATAACATGTTCTGTAAAAATGTTTTTCGTGTTCCTCGTTTTCAGACATTAATAACTGATACCACCCATGTCTCAATCTATGCGTGCTTTTTTAATGATTTTTTCTCATTTTAGCTTTCAAGTTATTATTTTATTTAGTTTTGTATGTAAACCTAATTTATATCTATTCGGTTTGGGAGGGGGGGGAGGTAAAAATATTTTTCAACTTTACTTAATATTCACGAAATTCTCAAAAGAATTGAAGATCACGTTACTGGTTAAATGTTTAAACTGCACAACCTTATGTTAATTATATGCAAAATCCATAACCTAATGTTTACAGTATTTAACCTCTTTAAGTGCCATTTTTGGGGGTCAACTCGATCTCGTCGTTGCATTTATTTTGACGCTTTGCAGGGAAAATGGCCGTAGGAAGCGGTACGGCTGGTGCGGCATTTGCCGTACCACTTTTTCAGCACGCAAGTTTTAGATTACCATGTATCGTTTTAGTTAATCTGTCGTCAAACTTTTGATCACGCGCGTGGCTAACCTGCCGAGCTTTGATGAGCAGCATCTGTCCCGCTTGCGTAAACCATACAACTTGTATACTATCACGTAGTGTGATAGCATACAAGTCCATGCATAAGCAGAGCGCAACTTCTATTTTTCCCTGCACCCAACTAAGGACAAAGAGCTTGATGAAGAGAAAGGGGTTTTCTATGGGAAAAGAAGTAAAAGAAGCTTTTTAGCTTCAGCAAGGGGCTAACATCGCCTACATGTACAAGGGGTGGTGGTGGGGGGGGGGGGTTGTTATTACATGCTACGTACATAAGGGTAAGGTTCTAAAATGAACTGACGTATACAAAAATAAATCGCAAGGTAAAGGGGGTAAACGAAGCAAACAGACTGCATTAAAGACTGGTTTGGCTAGGATACAAGATATAATAATCTGAGAAAAAATAAAAGCGAACTACCCCGACTGAGACTTAAACACAAGCCTTCCCACCGACCCCACGTAATTTGGATACACTAACAGCTTATATAAACATGAACATTTGTCCTCCTCCGATCAAAATCTCAAATTTAATAGCACAAAGTAGCTTCCTGGCCGAGTTGGAGTCAAACTAAAAAGTCACTGTCGGTCAGGAAAATGCACCCCAGTCGGTGGAGCAATCTGCGAAAAGCAAAAAGTCCTTAAAAATTGTCTGCCCCAGCAACCCCCCCCCCCCCCCCCCACCATACAATCGTAGATCCCCTGGCCCACATTTTAACTAAAAAAGAAAATCTTAAACATGGCGTCCAGAGCTGGATAAGACTCTACAGTACCAGAAATTGCTTCAACTTCCGCGGATCTGCTGCACGTGAATTCTTGATTGTAGTTAAGGATTAACATGCTATTGTTCCGTATTATTTTCCTATGTGAGTTATCTTTTTAACCCTTTTTATGCTTGAAATATGATTTTGGTCGTTTAGGCCCATGCCTGGCCTTCGTAAGACTATACTGTTCGTTGAGTGCAAGACGATTGCTCATTAGAGTTCTGGCAAGACATGCAAATTGCAAACTTTGTTGTATTATTGAAAGGAGATGCTCAAGGCAGGTCAGACAGGCTAGTCGCAATGAAAAACAAATCGGTATAGAGTTTGTAAACCAGCCGAGTTTGTTAATACATAAATTTTTTTCAACAAATTTAACCTATTGTCATTTAATGAAATCCAAGTCAGAGGTGCCGACGTACCACGCCTTATGGTATTTCGGATTCCTACCTACCTCAAAAAATTAATTTGACACTCATAACGCACACTTTCACACCACAGAAAGTGTTACGGTGTTTTTTGCCTACCTAAGCAAACTGATGAAATCAAACCTCGGGTTACATTTTTTTCATGTTTTAGGAAAAATTATATCGCCACCGTAACTAATAAAGCAAATTACACGTACAACATTATTTTTTATTTATTTTTTCGCTGAAAAGTGATGTCATAGGAACAAAAATTAACCATACGTTTACTAAACTGATATTAGTTACTGACTCTGCAAGAGTACTTAACCGAAATTTAGCCGAAATTTTTTTTTTTTAGTAAGCACACACTTAGCCTTATTAAGTGCCTTATTGCCTTATTAAGTGAATATTTTGTATTTTCAGTGCTACATTTCAGTTGAGTTGTATATAGGACACAAATCAAATCAAATTTTGAGTTTCAGTTACAGGATTTTACTTTTGCTTTTCAGTGTTTGTTGGTCGTAGGCTCATGGCCCTATGGATGGGAAATACCCAGATCCACGAGTTGTATACAGCAGCTTGTGGTTTGTACGCATGCTGGTTGTATGTACGTCTCATAACTATGCTTTATAGCTGGATTCCTCAGGGATGGGGAGCAATTCTCACCAAATTAAAACATTGGGCTCTTCTAGTAAGTTATTTTGTTTTACCTTTGCTTAGCCCTTTAAGGACTGCATTTGCGCTTTGAAAATATGGGCTTAAACTGACTTGTAGAAAAAAATCTTACCTTCTCACCTTCTTAAAGTAAGGGAATGAAACCTGTATCATTTTTTCCCTTAATGAACTGGCTGTCCTATCCCATTTTCTAGTTATACTGGAACTGACTGTTAAAGTCTTTAGTCTGACCAGTAGAAGATCAGTTTATTTAAAAGAATGATTATACAGCGGGCACATTTGGGCGCTCCTGTCCCTAAAGGGTTAATATCAAATGTGTTTCTCAGCATAAGGCCAAAAAAAAGTTAAGTTTGGTTGCCATAACCCAACTAACCCGAATTTTTTCTTGCTAGCGTGGAAAAAATCCACTACCTGTAAATTTGTTGCATTCAGTTCCCTGAGTGCTACTTACCCTGGGGGAATCAAAACTCTCTGGATACGCCCAGTTCAGACACCCACCTGCACATGCGCGGGTCCAGCATATGCAGCCCCTCCATAAATGATGTTACGGCGATGGCCGGTCATCTTCTTTTCCTCCAGCGCTCCGTCCACTCACATCGCTCTTACCCGACCTCCGTCCTTCGTCTTCGTGTCCTTCGTGAAGATGCCTGAAGATGGCCGACTCAGTGCCTTCCCCCGTTGGATACGAACGCCCAGCCCGAAGACCCTTCATTGTTAGCCTCCTGCTTGTTTACCCTTCACCGAAGGCTCAACCTGGGATCCTTCGCCTATCTGCAACCTTGGCGTCTCCTCAACAATCAACTACATTGCCCTTTCTTGCAACGCTGCCTTCGTCGCAGCGTTTGTCTGCTTCGTTTCCTTCCCATACAATACCGTTGAGTGGAGCTTTCTTACCTGAACTATCTCCCTGTCTTACCTTCATCGTTTGTTCTCCTTTCACCTTCGTCGTTGGTCTCGCCACCATTGATGCTTTGTTGGTGAGCCTACCTTCGTTACCTGTGCCTTCGTCGTTCGCACTTCGTCTAGGCCTCTCACCACGTCACTTTTACTTCAGGTTTTCCCCTGTCTGCCTTCACGAACGTCTTGCAACCATGTTCTTGTCTTCGCCCGGAGATCCTTCGTGAACGTCTCGATTCTGCCTTCGCGAAGGCCTCCTGCTGGATACTTCGTCGATCACCTCGCATCCCTTCCTTCGCCGAAGGTTTCATCCTTCTGGCCTTCTTCTTGCACTCAGTGTGCTTTTGCGAAGGCCTTCCTACTGTTCTTGCTTGCTTCGTTGAACAACTTGTACTCATGACCTTCGCCTAACGTACTTCATTGTTAAGTTATTCTTCGTTGAAATGAGCCAACTACTCATCTGAATTTTAAATGGATTTAGCTGTTATAACAACTCATGGTTTCGGTTCTGATCGATCACCCACTCCAAGCATGTTGATCGATCATCTTGTCTTGGTAACATAGGAAGTGCTCTTGACAATTGGGCTTATCGCTCACTTGCATCAAACATGATGTCGGCACGCACGCAAGCCAACGTTGCCGTGCTTGCTTGGAACTGAACTGCACTAATTGTCCTAACTGTATAATGTTTGCCAGTTCGCCATTAATTCTTTATTCAACCTTTAAGTGTAAATGTTTAGTTGTGTGAATGAACCTATAAAGGTTTTGTGACGACGTGTCCTTCGTTAAGTTTCTCGTGTTGGTGCCATCGCATATATTACACCACGCACTGTGTAATTGACGACAACCATTTTCAACCCGACCAACGTGTTTAGTTGGAAACCACAAAATCTCTACATTCTGCCTTCGCACCCACGTCTTCCTTTTCCTTCTCGCTATTCCTACACTAAAGTCATGGCTCGGATCCATGTTTGAAAAATCTCCTCCTTGTTACACAGACGGGACTCACCCAATGTTCGAAATTTTGTTGTCTGCACCTGTGCCACTTATGTTCAAACCAAAGGTATGACCCACCACAATCCGCCTGCCACCGTCACCGCATGTGCAACCCGACACTGACACGATCAGTTTTTCATCACGGGGAGCCTACTTCCAACTTAACGAATTATCTGGAACCTTGCCTCCCGAAACGAATGTTCACCTTTATGTCTTTGAAATGAAAGCTTACTACAATGCGCTCGTTCATTTTCTGCACCTTCTTGTAAACAATGTAGTCCTTGTCCTGATTGACAACACCACTACAGCTGCTAACTTCCGGAAGGAAGGTGAAACCTGATCCTGATTCTCTCATGAGACACCTGCCGTTTACATCCGTGCACTATGCCTCTACATCATGCACCGCTGACTTGAATGCCGCAAGAGCCGACAACAACTGTTCCTGCCATTTTCCAATTGAGTGCACGTCACTTGACTTCCGTCATAGCCCATGATGGTCATCCACTGACCCGACAACGACCACATACGTGCTGCACCGACAGCAGCACCACTGTGACTGCACATGAATTCAGGTCATTTCAACCACACTGAAGTCTCACAATCCAATCTCCATTCATGAAATTCTATACGCTGCATCATGGAGAAGCCAAACCGTCTTCACATGTCACTATTTCTTTAACTTGACATGAAGATTGACTACATCGCCTGGGTTTCATTCTGACAGCCTGATGTGTTGTCCAACCTCCTCATGCACTTCATACATTAATGAAGGCTTTTCCCCTGATGAAGTTAGCAGACCACATGGTTCTCGTGGCAATTCTGGTCTGCCAGCCAACTTTGTCACCCCACTTCTTATCACAACTCAGGATTAAAATGGCATGGTCGTCACAAATCTTTGGAAATCGATCTATCCCATGTTCATGTCCTCTACTTGTCAAACCGTCAACTCAGTTGGTGCATCTTGACACTCTCACTGACTTCACTGCTCTTCGGATGAACACTCTTTCAGCTTGTAATCCCTCACCGACTTTACAACCTGTTGCCTTCTGTGCCACAGCTAGCGGCTTCTCATTAATCTTCCTGGCAGTACCGCCACACCTATGCCCTCTCTATGGAGATCGCCTCTAACATGCAGTCACTGAACTTCATCCTGCAGCCTATTTCATCCTGCTTCTCTTCTCAACAGACTTCCATCATCATATGCTGTCCCCGCCCAAGGTTACATCTTTGGCTGCCCGCCACATTCACATTTACCTATCAATAAATTTTCAAATGGATTACCCGCAATCTCATGTCCACTATCTAATCTCGGCCACTCCATTCCCAATGGCTCTTGGGAACTTCACCTTATTCACCATCACCCAGAATGACTACCGGCTCTCCACATCATTCAACGATCGGCCATTTCACCTTGGGAATCTGCCCAAAGCCACGTTCTCTTCGCCTTGAGCACCCGCTACTTCCACCACTTGTGATGATGTGCTCTAATCATTGAACATCTGTTCTCACTCCCGAACATCTGAACCCATTCAACTCTTCAAAAGGCATTGACTTACGCTCCCCCCCCCCCCACTTCACAGCTCCCTGTGGTCCGAACTAGGGCATCGAGACAAATTGCGCTCTTCTCAACGCTCACCACCACGCTCTTAACCGAACTAACCTCATCCTCTCGGAAAACCTTCATCCGGAAAATTTGTATTGCCATGTGCACTCTCGAAGAACCCTTCACCCTCCTGCTCAAACTTCTGGAACTGGACTTCCGTTACTTATTCTCAATTCACTTCTCCCTTTCACTCTGAACCGTAATTCAACTTGAACGGTAAAATCTATTACCTCACGCCACACACCTTTAGGGACTAACCTGCTACCCTGAAGACCACGGACTCCATCCAAGACCCTTCTATCTCACTCTACACGCAGTCAACACCAAATCTGGGGCTTACTACAAGCCAACGCATCAACTTGACACTATGGGATCCAAATCCCAAGAAAGACCGCTTCTCTCTAGGTTAACCAACAAATCGACATCAGTCATCATCCAACTTCTAACACCTCACCCTCAAGACTCTCCTCTTCATCCTGGACTTCAAGAGATCCATCCTCACCTCACTCTATCCTCCAAGATGGAATCCAATCAAGGATCGAACATCAAGGCAAGCATCCCCTTATTACATAAGACCAAGCCTCCCCCCCCCCTCAACGCTGGAATCTGGAAACTCGCCGAACTTCCTCACCAACTCGCCTTGGTAATGGAAAGTTCCCTCCCCCCTCCGACTGCCCTTGTGCATTATGTCGACCGTGATCAGAGTATGTTGTACATACAATAATCTCCTCAACTCTGTCACAGGGGACCCAGCTCACACCCTTGGGGACTCGCCATGATGGTGCCCGCCACCTATACTGACGAGATCAACTGTAAATGCAACAAATTTACAGGTGGTGAATATTTTCCTTGCTGGCAAGTAGAAAGCCCAATTTCACCTGGTGGGGAGTTCAAAATTTGTTTCTATTGCCTAAAGGGAAAGTATACACTACCTGTAAATACCCACCCAACATCCCCTCTCGAGTCACCATCATGGCTAACATATTGGGAGGAAAAGTAGATGGCTGGCTGTCACCGTAACACCATTTATGGAGGGCCTGCACATGCTCGACCCGCGCATGCGCAGGTGGATGTCTGAGCTGGGCGTACCCAGGGAGTTTTGATTCCTCCAGGGTAAGTAGCACTCAGGAACTGAATGCAACAAATTTACAGGTAGTGTATATTTTCCCTTTAGGCAATAGAAACCAATTTTGATCTCCCCACCAGGTAAAATTGGGCTTTTTTTTTGTGACCCTAACGTTTTCTTGGTCTTTTTGTCCTTTCTGTAATGCTTTGGAGTTAGGGATAGCCTTTAATGTACAAGTTATGGTATTATTCGATTAGCCATGTACCATGTAGCAAAAATTAAGGGTCCATCGATGGACGATGTCCTAAAATGACTACTTCTATATTACATCCGACATTATGAAAGTAAAGTGAAATTATGTTGCTTAACATACATTACCTAAAACCCATGTCGTTGCCATGATGCCGTATGTACTGAAAAAAAAGGCCGACATCGTATACTGGTGCGCCTCAAAGCAAAACAGCATTACAGTGCAAAAACAAAGAAGCAGAAACCAAAAATATGTCTTAAAAAATTCCTGTAGGATACTTTTATTTGTGAATAGAATTCTTTAATGGCCAACTAATCCTAGTTTTAAGTTTAACGCTACGACAACCAACTGTTTTTCTCCGCAAGCTAGCCTTACTTTCTATTGAAATATTTTTGGTGTGTCCGCAGTAATCACCTGTGTGCAGTTTATAATTTTCCTATTGGCAGAAGAAATTGTACTGGAAAGAATCATTTATTGAAAACCCCCAAATACCAGTTTAGACCCCCGCCTTATACCCATGCTGCATTGAAATGTAATTTGTGTTTGGACTTGGCTTGTGGACTTGGCTTGTGGACTAGCAACCATACGCAAAAAATTCTAATCCAGTCAAAATGGGTCAATTTTTGAGTGGCGTGCCAATACACCAAGTCCGTGGTCTTGACAAGAGCTTGCCATTGCTTTATTTAAAAAAAATCAGTAGCTCAAAACATTTCCACTGTTCGAACGTGAACGAAATTTTTCGTTGACTCGTTTGTAAACAAGGACCGAAAATACTTAAGGCATCTGTTTACTTGATTTTAGGGTGCTTTTGACAAATTAAAGAACTTGCAAACAAAACTGTTCATTGTATACCTAAACTTGACTAGCATTCGGCTTGGCTCAACTCGACTTGAATTAAAATTAATGTACTATCTGCACACCCCACCCCAACTAAATGTAACATTTTAGTCTGACTATTGATTCAGACAAGGTTGGGAGTAAAACAGTAATTATTTTTACAGTTGTGTGGAATCAATTCTGCCATGTCTTGTTTTGGTGTACTTCATCATTGTTTCTTGTTGCTGCAATTTGTGTGTGCATGGTGAGCTTGACAGTTAGGTGAATTGCTTTGGGGACATTTTAACAAAATTTAATATTGTGTTTCAGGCCACGAAAACAGCCATTGCCATGTTGCTGTTGATTGGGGTGATTCCATTGATGTTAGGATTGCTATTTGAACTAGTAGTAGTTGTACCATTGCGAGTGCCACTAACACAATCCCCAGTATTCTTCATGTGGCAGGTAAGTGACTTTTCACAAATACTGTAGATAGGAGTAGTACCGGTAATTTCTATGATGTTATTTTTTCACTACTGTCCTAAAATACTAACCTTAAATTTTAGCTTTAATCGTTTGATTAAAGCTAAAATTTACTCTAAAGATCTTAAAATTCTCGTTTTATGTGGTTCCAACTGCTCACCACCAGGTGGCGCCGTTCGCCGATTTCCAGCATGCTATGCCACTTCCTGTCACTTTTCGTTTGAGCACTATCCCTGTGCTCTGAAATATTTTTAGAAGAATGTCTCGGACCTTTAGGATGTTTTGGCTTTTAATGATCCGGATTCGTGTGCACACCAAAAAATCTGGGTTTCCTATGGCCAGGACAGATACATGACCAGTTGTGCAATCAGGCATTTTCCGAGACTGAATTTCGATGCTGGCATGGAACATGATTCTCGGCTGCCCTCCACTCGACTACTAACACTCTTTTACAGCTTTACTGGAGCCAAAAATGCGGGCCAGCACGCAGGTCTCGTGTATTCTGCTTCAGTGGCAGCATTGAAGACGTTCTTGGCAGAGAGTGTTGAATCCAGAAGCGACAGCATGCTACGGATTGTATTCAACTAATGATCCTTGTGCCACAATCACTGTCGATCCCTTCCGCAAAGAGCCCTTCCAGGATCCCTTTGGGACTTCTTAGCCCCACAGCCTGTAGGTCAAGTCGGGGGGAGGGGTCATTGCAAGAAGCCATTCAAAAAGGTTTACATAACCCCCAGCATAATCTGGATGAGACTGTGCTTCCTTCCCCCATCAAGGACGTGGCGGTCACTACTTTCGCAGAGGCGGAGGTAACCCAGGAGGGTTCCATAGATGTGGGTCCCTTCAGTTCCACTCGTGATAAAAGATAGTCAGATGCTTTTGTTTTATTAATAGTAAGGCATGTCTACGTCCCCCTTCCCACCCATTTGTCATCTTCCCCGTTACTCAGGATCCATCACCATGGCTTTGCAATCAACCATCAGGCCGCCTGCTGGTTGAAGAAGTGCTGCAACTTCTCGAGAATTGGACCATTCGTCTTTGCCCTCCATGAACTCCAGGTTTCTACAGCACCGTGCCTGCCATCCCAAATAAGAACTGGGGCACCCCTGTGATCTTCCATCTGCGTGCACTCAACTCATTTTTGCAGAAAACCACTTCCAAATGGAGTGCATCAGTCCTTTCAACAAGGCGAGTTCACAGTTTCAGTGGATCTAGAATCCACCTGCCTCTACGTACCTCTGCAACCCGTCCATATTCCATTTCTTCCGGTTCGTTTCAGTAGGACATAAGTACCGCTTCGAGGTGATTCCATTCGGTCTCAGCACGGCGTCCCACCTCTTCATATTCGTCCTGCGACCAGTAGTGGGGTCTCTTCACCACCATTGCTTTGCTCTCTCACGCTTATCTCGACAACTGGCTGTTCTGTAACCTGTGCCCATGGAGCCTCCCCTGTGACCTTCGGTTTTGCTTGTCCCTCTTCACAAGACTGGGCCTGGCATCAATGCTGCAAAAGATTCTTCCTCCCAGCACAAACCTTTGTATTTCTGGTAGGGATCGACCGAATCTACTTTTACCAAATGCGGATCAGATCCAGATAATTTACAAGATTTGCTGAATCGAATCCGAATCCTAACCGAATCCAAAATAAAAGTTTTAAAACATTTATTGATTATTTCAGCCCTTTTCATTTTATGCAGACTAAATTATCTCTCTAGTTGAGTAAAGTAGTAAATTGAGTAAAGTTAGACTTAGACACATTTTTGCAACATGTTCATTGGTTTTCCCCTTATAACTTCTGAACAGTTTATGCTATCCATTTGAAATTAGCTCCATTGGAAAACTGGTAAAAAAACCGCTTCGAATGGTATACTGGAATGTCGAAATCGGCCAGAAATTAGCGAAGTTATTGAAAAATCGTCCAGACATTTTGCCGAATCCGAATCCTGAAGAATCCCTAATTTCTTGGAGCAGAATTCTTTTTGCCCAGCTTCCTGATACGTCCATCATCAGAGAGGATCGGGAAACTGATCTCTATCTTACCTTCTCTTTGGCACCAAGATTCAGTGCCTGCCAGAGACTTGGGAACAGTGATATGAATTTCTTAGTAATGCTAGTAACGAGTGGTTCTTGTAGCACTTCTGGGTAGACGAGATCCCTGTTAGCCGTTGTTTTGACCTCGGGCTGGGGTGCATACGTGCGTGTCCGAACAGCTTCAAGGACTTGGCTGTAAGAGGAAAGGCGTTTTCACAGCAATTGTCTGCTCTGTGAGCGCCTGGTCAAAACTTGTGCAGGGAAAAAACCTTGTGTCCCACATAAGCTTATGTGGTATTGTCTGCTTATGTCGTACGATACCGTGGCAGAGGTATATGTTTGGAGAGGAGGCGGGACCCACTCTTGCACCCTGATGGAGCTGGTTTCCATTTCCAAGTTGCTCATCCTGTGTCTGGTGTTTAACGGACCTCTACTACCTAGACACATTTTGGAGAAAAACGAATGTCCTGTCCAAAGAACTTTCATGTTCGGACAAATCGCCACAACGGAATGGATGTTATGTCCCAGGTGTGTCGGATAATCTTTCAAAAGTGGAGAACACATGGGGCGGACCTGTTCGCTAGCCGTTCCAACAGACAACCCCAGAGCTTCATCTTTAATAAAATCTTCACCACAATTTTCGCTTATTTTCAAAAAGAAGACCCTCCTTAGTCTTGCAAATTTTCGACAAAACTTCGTCTGGCTTCTTCAGGCTCTCTTAAGGACTGATTCGAACTCTGATTACATCTTCCTATTTTGACTACGACATTTTTCCTCCTTTGAATTGGCGTACGGCTGTAGCCTCCGGTGCTGGTGGAGGTGCAAACATGAAATGGCTGGCAGTTGTGTGGGAAAGAAATGATGTTGCCTAACTGCCAATGAAGTAGAATGAGCTTTATATCAAGTGTATACTTTTGTAGTATATAATGTTGTAAGGTTACGGGTTTAGATTGTCCAGATAGCGCCGGGTTTGGCTCCATCCACCTCCTGATGACAAAGTCCGCGTATAACCAAAGGGAAGTTTTAGATGAAAGTGAAAACGGAATTTTAAAGATAAAATTAGTTTTGACTCAAACTAAAATACTTAACTTAGGTAAACCCACCCACCATCCCTGATCTCGCCGAACCGGATAGTTTGCCAAACGAAAGTATGGGACAGGTTGCAGTGCCAGCTGGGAAGCTTAAAGTTTGGGCGTAGAGAATTAAACAAACGATTTAAGCCAATAACTAAAGGTAAGTATTTTAGGATAAGCGAAAACTAATTTTATCTTAAAATTCCTTATCTTGATTGGGCTGCAGCTCCCTTGGCCTTGGATCTGTCTTTATCAAGAAATGATTCATACAATAACAATTTTTTGGTTGATATCGTTTCAGGATTGGGCCTTAGGTGTTTTACATACAAAAATAATTTGCGCTGTGACAATGATGGGACCCAACTGGTGGCTGAAGCAGGTTATTGAGCAGGTCTACCAGGACGGTGTACGAAACATGAATTTAAGTTACATCTTCCGCAACCTTGCCCTGCCTGTGGCTGTGGCTCTGGGGCTGGCGCTTTCCGTGCCCTACGTTATTGCCTCCACCATTGTACCCATGTTCGGTAAGTGGCACGTTAGTAAGTAGATTCTTCAATCAAGTTTTCTTGCAAAACCTTCCCTGTTTATTCCCAGATAAGTATTGCTGTTGAAGAGAAGGTTAATCTGAGTGTATCCTTTTTTTCTACCTTTGTATCGAGAGTCTGAAAACATTAATCCTGCCTAGGAACTGAAGCAGTTCCACCCTTTTCCTTTCTTTACCACATTGGTGCATACTACCGTAAATCGCGTATTAAGCGCCCATGTGCTTGTAAAATTGTTGTCTAAAATTGGGGAGGGGGGGGGTTAAAAATAATTATTATCTGTTTTCTAAACTAACTTCTATCCAGGGAGCGAGTTTTCTACCGTGGAAAAGTCGGCGATAATGTAGTCATTTTCGTACGTGATCTGGATGTCTTTGTTCTTATTTATTCACAAATTTAGGTTATTGTATACTCTCTACTCCAAAATTTAACATAATTCGCAGCTAAAACTAATTTCTAACCATACAAACTTTCGGTAACATGAGCGGATCAAGATCGTAAACAAGATTAGGCCTATGCGAACGATCATTGACGTGCATGATCTGAATTTAGTCTAGCAAAAACATAATGCCTTTATTCTCATTTATTCACAAATTTAGTTTATTACATCGTCCTCCTTCCAATATCTAACATAATTCAAAGTTAAAACTAATTTATAATCACCACCAACCTTCAAAACAACAATGCGATTCATGACTGTGAAGCACATTTTGTGTTGACACAAATTTCCAAAAACGTGATCCGGTTGACGCTAGAGATCTGCACTGACCAGCCAAAAACGTGATCTAGTATACGCCCGAGCTCCGCCATGACCTTTAAAAAAAGTTATTTGTTTCCTGGTCGTGAATACCGTTGTCATAATGAAGGTTGGTGATGATTATAAATTACTTTTAACTTTGAATTATGTTAGATATTGGAAGGAGGATGTCTAATAAACTAAATTTGTGAATAAATGAGAAAGCCATTGTGTTTTTGCTATACTGAATCCAGATCACGCGCGTCAATGATTGATCGTTAGGCCTAATATTTCCGACTTTTCCGTGCTTACAAACGCTCCTGTGAATCGTGTTGGATTAAAAGTTGATTTTGTTAAATGTATGAAGCTTTTATTTAATTTGGCACAGAAAAACCAAGATTTAATTGGATGAAACGTTGATTTCGCTAAAATGTAACAAGATTTCAGTTAAATTTGCCACAGAAAATTTATGATTTTTAAGGGGTGGGCGTGAACAACAGTATATCACGATTTTTGACCTTCAAGCGTTTTAGGGGGCTGGGCGTTAGCATTAGCATTAATGGGCGTGTAATATGCGATTTACGGTAATGAAATATTCTCTCTCCTAAAATCTACATGCATGTGCAAACAATTTTTTCTGGACATTCCAGTATCCCATTTTAATATTTTCCCAGCAGTTTTCGAGTCGATAACTATTATAATTTTGAACTAAAAGTCAATGTAAAGGTCTATGACTAAAGTCATTGCGAAGTTATTTATAAAAAAAACAACTTTCACTGGCAAACTCTCCTTCTAATGGAAAAGGACAATTGTCGATCATTTGCTCCATTATTTTGGCTCATTTAGGTTATCCCATGCAGCCCATACCTATTACAAAATAAATTTAACTTCTTTGCAAGATTTTGTAAAGAAACTGCAGTTTTTATGCAGAGTGGTTATGTGGAATGACTCATACTTTCCACGATAATTTAAATATAATTTTGCGATCCCGAAAAGGCTAATTTTGCAACAACAAAAAAAGAAATGTGTTGCAAAATGTGTTTGACTCCCTAAAAAGGAACAGAAAATGGGCTTAAAAACTACAATGACTTGTATGTTGGCTTACATTTTTTATTATGACAAAAAGCTTCACTAGACAAGTTGCCGTAAATCTCCTTATTAATTGCCTTAATGGCACAAACGCCACCCTCCCCTTAAATCGTCATTTTTTTTGCTGCAAAATGAATAAAAGCTTCGTTTAACGAAATCAACTTTTTATCCAACGTAATTCAAACTCGGAAACTCCCATGCGTTTAAGCTGCCATTTTCTGAAAGTTTGCTACAGGGTATAGATTGGGCAGGACGCATGGATCACTCCCTCCTGGATGCAAGATAAGGTTTTTCGTCTGCCATTTCAACGTGCAGTCACTTCCAGTCCTGTAGTTATGAAGGATTTCATGGCTGTAAATTAGTTTTAATTTTGTTGGATTTTGGAGGAGGGTCAATCTAAAAAGCTATATTTAATAATAAATGAGAATAAAGGCATTGTGTTACTGCTAGATTGAATCCAGGTCATGTACCTGATTCATCGGATAATGGCTGTCTCTACCACTATGGGGTAAACGCCTTCCTTAGGTAAAAGTAAGTTGGAAAATGGGTCGTGGGCATTCAGTAGGTGATTTACGGTAATTTAAACACAGCTCGTTAATAGAAAGTCTGGCAGAACAAGCCATTTAAGTACACACAATAAACACACAGTGGAATTTAGATTCACAGTTCTGAATCGTTGTCTAGTCATTTAAAAAATTGAATGTGGCCTTATCAAGACATCAAATTTTGTTGTTTTGATGTCTTGACGAGTCCCAAGCCTATCTTTTTGAGTAGCTTGATAACGATTCAGATTTTTGAATCAAAATGTTGCTCTGTATGTAGTGTATACAGGTACGGTACTTCAAAGGTAAAGGGAAGTCAGGGTAGTTTTTGGTATGCGGTGGGGCTGAAAGAATGACCCTTTTTTTACGTTCCTCTTTTTTCAGTTGTATTTTTTACACGTCTTTATTTTGTGTTACATTGTAGGTGCTACTCTTATAACCAAAAATCTGGTTCTTCGCCGAATTTACCCAGCTCTGCTAGCAATAGTTGGCCTTCTGGGTCTCTGTATATTTCAAATGCGACAATTTTGGCGTCTTTATGAACACATCAAAAACGATAAGTAAGTAGGAATTGAATTTGACTTTCTGCATTGCTGATTGTTGTTTTCGTTGTAAAACCTACCTGAGAACTGTTTTTTTCCTGCTAAAAGTACACGGAACTGTACATGTATCAATGTGTGAATAGTGAACAAATGAATACCCTGACCTTGCACATTCCTGAAAACACAAACGTATACGCTGTAGGATTCAGTGCAAAACGAAAACGACAGGCCACACAACGTGAAACATGCCCTTTGCTTCTGGGCTACAGAAATTAATGAAGGAAGGTGAAATAACTCGGGAGAATGAAGTGAAGCGAAATGATGCCACCTAAGGTTAATTACCCCTGCTCCTCCCCAGTTCACATTAAGAACCTGCATTATTTAAATTACACTATGGCTGCACCAATTACAACTTTATCAATCCGATACCGAAACAGTTTTAAAATTTTACCGATACAGCAATCTAAAATTATACATATCCCCGATTTTGCATCGACAATGTAGGTTTCTTCAAAAGTACAATAATTCTTAAAATAAAACATTTATAAATAGTAATCAACCGTAAAAACTAAGGCTGTACCGATACCACTTCTACCGATCCAATACAGATACCGATCCGATACCGCGTGATATCTGTTAAACCGATACCGATGCCGATACTAATTTAATTCAAGACGAGACTTTGTGTTGCACTGTTATTTTTGAAATCGTGACCGTCTGAAGGCAGAGAACACAAAGTTCTCGATGCAGATAATGATTTTATTCAGGATGAAACTTTGTGTTGCACTTCAATTTCCAGAACTGTGGCAGACAGCAGGCAGGAAACTTGAAACTCTACATCATCAAGGGTGAAGTGTAGTATCTGCAAAGGAATCTCTAAGTAATACCGATTCCGATCCGATTCCGATACATTGAATATCTGCAGATTTACCGATACAGTATCTGCATCTGTACAGCCTTAGTAAAAACGTAGCCAGGAAGATACTTAGTGATTTCTGAGCAAAACGCCACAAACTGCATGTTGCAATCTCGAACTGTTCCAGAGTTATCGCCAGTTCGGTGAGTGTTCCCTATACTGATCCGATACCACGAATATCGCAACTGATCCGCTCCTGTATCGGTGCAGCCTTACATTTCACTGGGGCAGCTTTACTTCTTGACTCTTTCGCCGGTTTTCATGACGGGCTTTACGACTAGTTTAATATGATATAATCTCGATTTATTATTTTTTACAATTTTGATAGAAACAAAGAAACAAGGAGACAAACATTGCTTGCAGTGTTTCGTACATAACAATTTTCGTAAATACCTCCCCTTTTTCCCTCCACAAATAATCCTGAAAGAGTAAATCAGATTGGCATATTTTACGTAAGAATCCAAAATAAACTAATATGCGTGCGGATCATTAGACAATTGCCGAAATGTTTTTTCTCCTAGAGTCATACTTTTTTCTTCTAATTTCAGGTACCTTGTAGGTCGACGCCTCGTTAACTACGATCACAAACCAAAGCCTCCACCACAATCAACAGAACACAAAAGCAGTCAAGCAGATCTATAGGCCGAGTTAAGAACCCATTCTTCAAATCTGTAAATAAACCTCTGTATAATTCTTGTATTATAAAGTATGGAGTGAGTTGATGCGTCTGTGATGATGTAAGAAAGTTTTAACAATTTTAGCCACTGGTATTTCTTGTCTCGTGAAGAGAATGTTTTGCACCGTTTTGTTGTTCATATATATATTTTTTTTTAATTTACTGCATTCATCATTTCACTATGAAGCTATGTAGTTTTGAGGTGCAAAATGGATTATTATATCTCACAGAACCAGTGCCTAATTGAATCGAAGTCAGATCTGTATATTTTGTTGGAATTCTAAATTATTTGTTTTCTTGTTGTTGCTTTTTGAAATTTATTGCATACTAAGCTTTCCTCCGAATTTATGCAGCCTGTCATGAAATTAAATTTTCATTTGACCTTCGTATTACTGATTATGTATTATTTCATATATTGTGTTAACTTGTGCCTTGCATGATCTGTTCAAATGGAATGGTGCAATCAAGTGGGATCCCCGACGCCATTTTTATCGTAGTTTGGTTAGTACTATGGGCTTCGGGTCAAGAAGTTTATGTTGCAGCGTTCTACGCTCATGACTGATTTGGTATACCGTGGGTGGTGTTAGACGCTTTTTATATTTCTGTACCTTCTCTGCTGACAAAATTAGCTAACCCATTCCTTTCCGTGTTTGTTAAAATTACTTGTGCTTCTAACCTTTAGATTGTTGAGACATTAACATTGAAAACCAGTCTAATCTCCTATTGTATGCCGATGCCAGAAATTTGATTAGCGCAAACAAAATTGTTTTGCTTTTAGCTATGCATTAATTAAATGATGTTGTTCTCGAATGCCCCTAAAAGTTCACCTGCACCCCACTTGATGGCAATGCTGCCTATGATGCCAACCCACAGCAATACTGCCAAGCCCAAGTGCAAATACGTACCTCAGTTCTTTTAAATTAAAAATTGTTTTGAAAAAGTAGCGCCATAGATTCATTGTTAAAGCAACACAGTTCTGATCTGTAAGAAATTACGTTGGTCAGTTTAGAAATCTGGTGTTGGTTGCTATGATTAATTACTGTATTGTTAATGGGCATCTTTTTAATTATTTCTAATCTATAATGAGTCAAGTAATTGGCCCAAACCAATTGATCACAGCAGTTTTACTTAGTCTGAAAATTATTTTTATGAGGGTGGAGAGGAGGGTTTGAGTAAGCTGCCGATAGTACTAACCTACATAATTTTTCTTGGCTACTATTCAGATTTCCAAAAATACATCAGCCTGATTTGCTGTTAGCATTATTATAGTCATAACAATTTAAGAAGACTATAAAGTCAACATGTGTATATTGGAGTGGATAATCACACTATTTAAGTAGAATAATTATTATGTAAAGATGGGTATCTCATCGGGGTTCGTACTTGATAAAAATAATGAAGGTTGAAACTCACACTCTACTAGCAGAATTCATTCATATTCCTAAATTTTGTGAGCTATTTACGGACTTCTTAAGAACAGCATTTTTTAACATAACGTTGACGAGTTGATGCAGGTGAAAGACTTCATACTCATGTTTTAAACTGCTCCTTGTAGAAGCCTCGCTGTAAATAGTTGACAAAATATTAGGAACCTGTAGTTATTCTGTTGGTTGGGTGAGATTTTTAACCTTCATTATTTTTATGAATTATTATTAGTCGTAGGCATAATGCTAGCCTATACCAAGGATTGAATAAGGGATAAAGTTATTTAGGGTACCAGCATTTTTTTTTTGTACAGCAGTTGTAAGTTGGCACTCCACTTTAAGGATGGGTCGGTAACCGAAACCGATTCACTGAAAACAGAAACCGGAACCGATTTTGTGTCGGTTTTACGTACCGTGTTCGAAAAATCAAAGATTGATTTGTTGTTTTAAGTATATAAATAATTATTATTTTTTATGTACAAATGACAGCAAAGCTCCCACTCATTAAAAAATAATAATAGAAGAAAATGGTGCCACAGCCAGGCCCACGGGCACTGACGCTGCTGAAAGTGAAAGCAGGAACGAGTTGAAAGCTAGTAATACTACTCATACACACAAAAAAAAAGTAGAACAATTTGGTTGGGGGATGGTGGCAAAAACCGATCACGAAACCGAACGTGCAGTTTGTGGGCATGTTAAACCGAAACCAGAACCCAAGTCAAAAAGTGAAACCGACCCACCCATCCCTACTTTGCTAAATGATGCTAACTGTAGTTGAGCTTACTACGGCTGCACCGAGACCGATACTGGATAGGATTGGTTCGCTTGTCGATATTTGTGGTATCAGTAACGGCAACTTTCGCTGAAATATCAATAACTCTGGAACCGTTCGATATTGCGACACACAGTTTGCATCGTTTTGCTGGGGAAATTGGGGAATCTTCCCACTACCTTTTAATAATAATTGGACTCTTGAAAAATAACTGCACCATTGATAGAAAATAAATTGGCGATTCAATTTTGTATGCCTGTATCGGCATTGGTTATTATTAGGCTTAAATTTGGATTAGCGGTTATTTACTAAGCAATGTGTAGGTAATTAGGAAGACCAAATAGGCCAAGTACGTGAAGTAATTTTCCTGTAGAGCACTGAGTGATGACAAATCATGAATGGAATCACTGTTGATTTCTAGGAGTGATTGACTGAATTAGCAGTTTCTCCGTAGCATGTTTATGAACCGTACATCTTCGAGGTTAAGCCACACACACTATTTTCAAGTGAGTTTTCAAAAAAAAAGATTCTTACAAATCTAAGTTGCAGAAATGACTTAAGTGTTTTTTTTAAATAAACATTGAAAACGCTTTAATTTCTTTGTGTTTCATGTGCGACGACGAATACACTCCTCATCGACTGTAAAGTCCTTCCCAGAAGCTCTATTTCTGCTAGTTTCGGCATACTTTGAAAGTTTGTCTGTGATACTAAAATGCGACCGTAAGCAGTTTTGCGATGTAATCTAGAAAATGAAAACCAGAAGTACTTTTGGAGCAAGAATCGCGCTCCGGCAAGGAAGAACAGTGCTTTCCCTGCAGACCAGCAATACGGCTGTACTATGTTACGATTGTAAGCTGTACCCGAACTATTGGTTTGAAAACTGAGGAAAAAAGTGAGGCTTTGATTCGAAGATATACGGTGGTTTTTCCCAGTCCCAAACTCTTAAACCTATCCAATCCTGGGTTACATTTAAAATTGACGAAAAACAAATTACTAGCCAACAAGCTCAAAAATGTTAAATTTTTCTAATCCTAAGTTCTGTTGACGAATACTTTTTGTTAAAATTAACGTTACTTTCCAGTCCCATGCAGGTAGGGGTGAAATCAACCTACTCCCATGGGAATCCAACAAATTACCTCTTCCCTCTCGCTTTTTAAATGAGTAAATGTGTGGAAGTGGTACATAATGAAAGGGGTATCGTACACTGGCTCGTGATGTCGCTAGAATGTGATTTGTGCACCTTATATAATGATGCTTTTAAAAAGAGATTGGCAATTACGTGAACCTTGGTATTGGAACGGTAAGTACCTTATTAGCATGAGCTTCAAAGGTTAATCGTTATGGGGAGTTAAGATGGCTAGACCAGTACATGTTTGAGTGTTACTTTGCTGCGCTGGAATGCCGTGTGGCACTGCTGTATTTTGTGTACTTTAAACTGCTACTTGTCTCAACAGGTGTGTGTCATGCCAGATCACCATATTTACTTGTGTAACATGGGTAACGTTCTAATTAGGGGATCAACAGAACTAACTTATATACCAAATTTGGATCGGGTCCGGGAAAGTTTCAAGGTTGGCCGCATTCCATCCTGATCCTAAACTGATCCCGAAAACATTTGTTATACAGTAATGTAATTACAGTAAAACGTACAAAACATAAAGAAACGTGTAGGGAAAATCAAAGAAATTTGTAGACAAAAAACCAAAAATGTCAAAGGGCCTACCAATTTGTTTAATATTTACTTATTTAGTACTTATACTGCTACCTAATTTTAGATTGATTAAACATTTTTGCAATTTGCTCACTGGTTTTTCCAAATAACTTTTGTACAGTTTATGCTGTAAATTTGAGATAAGGTCAATTGAAAAACTGGTGAAAAAAAAATGCATGCTTATATATTGGAATATTCACATCAGCCAAATTTTAGTAAATCGACTAAACGACATGCGAGTCCTAAAGCGTCGGCTTCACGTTCGATCGATCCCGGAGAGCCGATCTCAAAGTTGACAGCATTGGAAAGAAAGGGGCAAAGCCTGATTTTACAGTTGTTAACAAAAGTGTTGCTCTTGCTAAATAATTTGTGAAAAATTAAATGAATATTATTCACCAACGTTTACGTAAATGCCTTAGAATCACTCCTTGCCCTTTTTGATTATGTTGCCAAATCTCAAATTAACTGTTCATCTGGTGTAGGACAAATGTAACGAAAGACTTCGATTTTTTGCCAATTTTGTTGTTTTGAGATTTTTTTTTACGAACATGGTAAACAATTTGACAGTTAGGCAGTCTGAACACTTACTTTGCTTTTCAAAGTGAGTGGTGGGAGTTTATAATAGAACCACCTGCACTTGAGGATGTGGGGCACACGTCTGCTGAGAGACATACCGGCTTCTACTGACACATTCCAGTACGACGGTATTTTGGACAACCTCCCAAGATCCAGTTTAAGTTATGAAGAAGTACAGCCATTAAGTAATCTGTGAAGCTATTGGTGTTGGTACCCTAAATCGATTGTAAAGATTATATAATCAAACTACTATTTAAAGGGCATTTGCTGTAGAATCCTGCCTCTCCCACTATTATTCCCCAGTCTTTGGAGATTCGTTGGCGTCTATTAATACTTTACTGGTGGGATCTACATGGCCTGTCCTGGAGTAACTCGTCGATAATTTAAAAAGTTAGTCAGTCAATTCAAGGCTTTTATTTGAAACAGGGACTGGTTGTCGGTGTTTTATGTTTATTGAAGGCAATCCAAGAAGTGCACGTTTTGATTTTGAATAGTGTTTGTGTAATTGTATGCTCACAATAAGTTTCTTCACTGCTCTTAGTCTACAGGTCTTGTTTTGCTTGTACAAATTGCCCTTCCTTCGAAATTGAATAACTCGGCATAACATTGTGTATGATGTTGGGTGCTAGATTAAGCAGTGGTGCGTATCATGGGAAAAAAAAGGAGAAAAATATGTTAATTCGCAACTTAGTTTAATTGCTCGTTTGTGTTGGTGCATAACTACGAATTAACTTTTAAAAGTGCATTATTTTAAAGCAACAAATACGTGGAACAGAGCAAATCCAAGTATGGTGTGTTGTGTTTGAATGTAGTATATAATATACAGAAAACTAGTCAGTCTTGTATTTGGTACTTGCAGTACTATCATTCGTAAATAAAACGTTTTTAATATGTTTTTTCCATCAATTGCTGTGACAAACTGGTTTTTTTTCCCTTAAACTTGGTTTAATGGTGTTAGTCTGTTGACGATGGGTGACATTTTTCAACGCATTTCACTATTTCTGTAGTTAGTAACCCTCGACGGGCTACCTTGATGTTAATTTGGTTACATTATTGTTTTTTAATGCCAAGTTCTAGGACCTTTCCTAGCTTCGTATGGGTTTGTCAGTGGAGGCTTTTATTTTAAATATAAAGGTAATAAAAGGTTGCAAGGAAGCTTAGTAACCCCCAATCTTAACAGATTTTATCCCGTAATACCGTCCCCAATTAAATTTGTGCATTTTTGTCTCCTTAAGAAGAAATTTCCTGACATACTTAAAATCCTTCCGTCCAACGCACCAACATACCCTTTGCTAGTGGGATCCAGACTCCTCAAATGGCGCGATAGCGCTGATTGGCGGCTATCTTACGTTGTCAGGACGTCCGATCGCTGCATGCGTTTTCGTGTCGTACTCTTGTTTTTCAAGATTTTTCCTGATTTTTAATGTGCTTCGTGATGTTTCTGTTTAATTTGTGAATTTTTGTGCCGTGCGAACTCGTGCTTTTTCGTACTATCTTTAATGCTAGATAGATTTTAAGGCTTCATTTAATGTGCCCGTTTTCCCGTACGCTGAATAGGCCTACATGATGCACTCTTTTTTGGCTCTGCAGTCTTGACATTCATGAACTTTGTTGGGCGTGTAGAGATTGTAGCGTGACTACAAAACAGTGTTAAACATGCTTCTTAATTCCTAAAGAACATTATGCCATCATCCTACCAAAAATAAAATGGATGAAAGCAACTGTAAACCAAGCATGCCTGTCAGTGGGCATCGGCCTCGGAGTGTCCCCGTTCTTTGTCCGTCAGCAGGAAGGAAAAGTGTGCTAAACTGGACACTACAACTTGTGCTACGTTTCGCCTTGCAAGAAATCACTCCCTGTCCTCAATTCTATTGCTAAGCCTTTTACGGCAGTTAAATGTGAAATGTTCTTTTTGGCTGGCTTAGATTTTGAGCTAAATTAAGAACCTTCTGTGCGGACGATGGAAACCCGTCGCCGATTTCACGACGTGTGTCCCGTACAACACCCGCCACTATGCTCACATTAGCCTACACGGATTTCGTACCGGACCCTCCCATCATTCTTTTCACGATCCGTTCTCTTCTCTTGGACCATTCTCAAACCGTCCTGTGTTCAATAAATGCCGAACGACACAAGCTACGATCCTGGGGATCGGCTAGATCGCATACTTATAAAATGAATGACTTGAATAAACTTAAACAGCCCATGTCTATTGTTTCTCCTTTAGGTATTCGCAAAACTCCACCTGTCACTGAACTGACCCCTCTGATCCTGGTTTTTCCCGACGGCACAACCTTTACTCGGCTGGAAAAAGATTGCTCTTCTCTGGCAAAGGACTATTTTGCATTTTCAAAAACGTGCCGTTTTCCTTTTCCGAATCTGACGATCACGTTTCGTCTGATCATAGGATTAAAAATCACTAAAACAAGTAAAAAAGAAGAAAAGCATTCTTCTAGGCAGTCAAAAAAGAGAAAGAAAGACGCTTTGTCGTCCAAGAAATTGTCCGACCGTCAGTCTACGCCTGTCCACACTTCCACCTATTACCAGGCGCCGCTTTGCTTTCTATGACGAATGCCAAAGCCCCTTTACGTCCAGCTGCAACCTCTTAACTGAATAAGAGCCCCCTTCGTTTAAGTCTGGATGCTCCTCTGTGATAATGCCTCTTCTCGCTTTCTCCCGCTTCACAAGTCCCGTCTAAAGACTCGCGCACCAAAAGAATTAACAAGGCTGTCAACAGTGCTTTGTGTTCGTCGTCCGAATCTATCACTTCCTTTGTTTCATTTCCAAAAAAGGATCTCTGTGGTGGCTTTTATCCTGTCGCAGATCCGTTTGCCATCGGGAGCCCCTTCATTTTCTCGTTGCATTATGTTGAATCTTCTTAATCAGTATTGTAGGAATTGCTCTGCAATTCAAGTGACTGTCTGCTCCTCAGACAGACCTTTACCCGCCATTGACCGATGCTTCTTGGCATGATCCTTGTTTGCTGCCTGGAAGAGAGACTTCTACATGACGCCCTTCGCACCACCAACTTCTTTTGCCAGGTCGGATTTCTGTGTTAACCTTGCACCATTCTGTCAGAATAGGCCCTTCGGTCAAGTGGTGCTCTTCTCTGGTCAAGCCCATTTTGCAACCTGTACCCTTCGAAGCCCTTTACATTCTTCCAAGGAGTCTAAGCCTACAGACACCCACAAAGATCTGTAACCTTTGCAGACACTGATCAGGGTGAAGACAATGCTTCTGTCGCTACTGACAACGTTGACAAAGAAATTAATTTGCATCTGCCAATGGAAATTATTGACCCCTTAATCTTTTAGAATATTTATAACAAATTTAGTCTGCGCCTTGCACAGTCTCTTCCAGCTCATCTAAATATCGGGGTCTATGAACAGACATTTCTTTTGCCGATCCCGATAACCAACTCCCTACAATCTGCCAATGTTGTTCACTCTCTCCTTAGAAATGGTGGTTTTCTCCATGGTAAATTTGACCCAGTTGAACTTGATGGGGTTGTTGGCCCTCCGTCCAAACAATCTGAAGCCCATTTCCTCACCGTTAGAGGCAAAACTTCCCGCCCCGCTTGTTACTTTTGATGAGGCAAATTTTATTCCTAATTCTACACCTCTGGAATTTGGCACCAACTTTAAAGTTCCGAAACAGCTCCTGTCACCTGCCGCACTTTTGAAACTGTAGCTAGCATATAGCGGCTAGAAATACACTACAGATCCATACTGCGCCCGAGAGACGGCGATCAAGAGACTTAAAGATATCTCTTCTAAAGAAAGGTGCAGAGCTTTCTACCGTAGCCATTACTTACAAACCAGACAAATTGTGAATAGTATGCTGATCGTCGTGATGCCGTTCTTGCTTCTGGTCTTCGTAGACCAGACTGTCCCCTTCCATCAGGCCACCACCCTCCCAACACTTCTCAAAAGTGCCCCTTCGCTGAGCGGCGAATTTCAGCAGATACCACCTCCTCAGCTCCAACAACCCAAGAAGAAACAGCAGCAATAGTACAGAGTAAAGTGGAACCACTTAACAGATAGGCCGCCCTTTCATGGATCTTCTCGCGGTAGAGGCTACAGAAGAGGTCCCACACCAAGATAACAGGACACACGAGCAAAAGATTCCTCACAGCAAGTCCCCTGCGAAGAAAGGAAGAAACTATTATTGATATTCAAGATCCGGTAGTGCGACTTAAAAGTCATTGGTCTTCGGTTGGTGGCCGCCTGCCACAACAGGCAAAAGCGTGGAGCGAGATTACAAACGACCTGTGGCACTTATCCAGAATCTCGCACGGCTACCAACATTCCTCCATCACCCGAAACTTGCCAGGTCTCCGCCATCATCTTGAAGAACGCAGTCAAGATTTGCCAGGACTGGTTTCAACACCGTTTTTACACCTCCTCCCCCCCCCCCCCCCAATATTTATGGTTCCAAAAAAAAACTGGAGGGAATCATTTGGTCTTCAATCTGAAGTACCTAAACAAATTGATCGTCAATGCAAGTTTCAAGATGGAGATCCTGAATTCCATTTGCATCTCAGTTTAGCCTGGGGAATATATGCTGTCCTGGAGGACCCGTACAGGCACGTCCCGCTCCATCCGGACGGATATTATCTCGTGCATTTCATCCTCAGCGGGAATGTTTACCACCTAACATCCATCACCAAGCCGATTGTTGCGACGCTTCATTCCGACGGCATAGGCAGACACTTGCCTACTTAGACAACTGGCTTTTCCAGACCATGGCGGACCTCCTGTTCTAGTTGGGCTTCGGACTCAAACTGAATAAGTTCAGCCTAGAGCCCATGAATGCCTTAATCTTCCTCAGTGCTCTTTTCGACCTGGAGGATTTCACCATCAAGGAAGAAGCCGTCAACCTGCTCAACCACCAGAACTTCTTGATGTGATCCCTCTGCAACGTCATCGGTCGCCTGAGTGCTGCACCAGAACTTGTTCCCTATGGCAAATGGAGAGTACGGCCTTGCACTGGTACAGGAAGAATAACTGTCTACGAGGATCCAACCCGTATCAAGACAGGATTTGGACATCCCCCAAATTTCCGGACTTACGATGCCCTTGCTGTGGTGCGACCCCCACGAACACTACTTCACGCTTCCCCATCAGAGAAGGAGGAACCATCAGAGATCCTCATCATGGATGCGTCGACCACAGGATGGGGTACCCACACCAACACTGCGACTGCTGCTGTTTGGTGTGGAGTCAAGAACTTCACATAAATGTACTGGAGCTGTGAGAAATCTCCCTTGCTTCGTCATCGTTTCCAAGACATCCTGAAGGGAAAGATTTCAAATTCACAACACCATTGCTTTTTCCTACCTGAACAAGGGAGGAGGAACCTACTCAGTGAACCTCCAGCAACAAGCTGACCAGATATTTCTTCTCGCCACCCTCTCAAAGATACAGATAATGTCTCGTCACATTCCTGGGAACTGTACAAACTAGTTCTCTGGAACTGCTTTGTACAGTTCACAGCTGGAACAAGAGAGGTGTTCCAGGGAGATGTTCCAGCAGACAATCTCTTCTGTCATCCCAGCAACGGAGTGGACGTTAAAGACTTTGGTGTGCAAGAGGATCTTCACCGTTTGGAAAACTCTGATGTTCGACCTCTTCACCACAAGCGCCAACCACCGGCTCCCAAGTTACAATTCTGGGTGACGAATGCTCTCACAGCATCATGGACTCGTTGTTTGCATACGTCTTCCCTCCTTACATCCTTCTACCACTAATCCTGGAGAAGATAGCAAAGTCAGAAGGACTCATCCTCATCGCTTCGGATTGGCCAGCTCAATCATGGTTTGGTACTCTTCTAGAACTTCTAGTGGATAAACCAAGAAGACTACCCATGGAGAAGGATATACTCGCCCAGAAGAAAGGAAATATTGTTCACCAAGTGCTACCTGTGCTAAAGCTTCACACCTGGCTACTATCATCCAGCTTCTCCACACGGATGGCCTTTTGGAGCAAGTTGCCAACCGCATTGTCTGTTGTCTCCTAGGGTCAACATGCAAGATCTACAAACGCAAGAGGTGTCTGTGGCATCGTTGGTACTGTGGGATAAGGCTGATTCCCTAGCACCAAACTCGAGCTGAACTCGCGGAGTACCTGAACCAACTCTTTTCTTCTGGGATGAATATGTCCGCAATTAAGGTTTTTTGTTCTGCCGTTAATTCTGTACTCAGACTGGCGACACACTTCTGTTGTCGAAGACTTCAGGATTATCATTCACATCATTCCATTTTTAAGTGGCCTTAATATGTTTTACTACTGTGTAGTGGCTGCATATACGTTGCATGGTGTAATTGGTGCTTTTAGACTAGGCATGGGCAACCCCCTGCCTGCGAACCACATCCGGCCCTCCGATCCCTTAAATTCGGCCTGCCACAGCAAAAAAAAAACCTGTCGTAACTGGCCCGCATTCTTGCATCCAGGCTTAAAATATGTCGCATGCAGGTGAGTCTGATAAACGCACGTATGCACAAAATACTACCTACTAGCCCTTAAATCCATTACTTTTGAAGGGCTGGCCCGCAGGCTTAAAATGTTGCCCGCCCCTGTTTTAGACTGACGAGACACTATTGGCCAACCTGAGTCAGGGTACAAACTTGTACTATTAAAATTTGGCCCAGGGCACCTGACCAGACCGAATCTAACTTGTAACAACAGCCACACTACAGAACATAAGGAATACACGCTACAACAACTGAGAAGTGTAGGGGGGAAATATTGGTGTATTACGTCAGAGGATTGTGCAGGGGAAATGTATGCGGTTACTACATATACTAAACTTCTATGAATCCAGGTATTGGTACAAGTTTATTACTGTTTGAAACCCGCTAACCTACATTAGCAAGCAACACTCGTATTACCAATGACTTCACCGTAATATTTAAATGCTTCCATCACCTCCATCCCATTCGGAACGATGTAGCTGGCTGGAAGTAGGAAGCCGTGTTCTCCAGTATCCCGTAATTCCATCCCAAACGAATATTTAATGTCAGCAACACCTTTGGCATAATCGGCAGAGCTACCAGATGCCACATCTGCAACAAAACAGCAAATTTATAACTCCGTTTTTAATATTTGAGAATATGTTGGGTCGACAAAACGTTTCTGTCAGAATACGTACATATAACATGTGTGCCTGAGCCTACGCTATACTCTGTTCCGTTGATTGCAGCAAGTCGTTCGGCTGCTGCAGCAGAAACGTCGTACTGAAAGAAAAACAAAAATAAGAGCAAGAACATGTACATTGTACAGTTCATACATGGTGTTCCATAACTAAACGACACATTTTTTAAGTGACTTTTGGGGCACCTTTCTGGATCCAAGTCCAATTCTGAAGTCTGAAAAAATTGGGTTCTAACATTCGAATAATAAACTTGTAACTTTTTTT
>JAHWFP010088314.1:0-15696 GCA_023313725.1 Lithobius niger | reverse complement strand
CCCCCTCGTGGGGTGGGAAGGCTTTGGTTATTTCCTAAATTCGGGTTCGTTACTGGCCTGTAACAGATTAGCCTGTTTTTAAATGTTCTTCTGTTTAGCTACAATTTCTCCAGGAACTACAATCTTCCTTGTATGTCATATCGGCAGAAATATGGGTAGGCTACTCAGTTCAGTAGTCCATTTATTTATTTTGTGCTTTTTAACTTGGATCCCACTTGTTAAAATGCATGCAAAGAAAAGTTACGTGGATCCTTTTTTTCGTAAAAGTTGCATCCGGCTTTTACAAGCCATGAGACGTGATTTTCTGTAAAACCCTTCGAATTTACCTAATGTTTATTAAGGTAAATGTCGGATTCATTTGGATACAAATATGTAACCTCTGTTGTTGACATGTAACCTTCCACTCGAGAAAAATGTAAATATTGTTAAATATTGTCATTTGAAAAGAAGATCGGCCTTGTGTCGGCCATTCTTACGAATTGCATTTGTGACCATAGAAATGTATTTCAGCTTGGAGCCAGAAAACTGTAAGTACAAATGCGGTTGGAACCAATCTCGAAATCTTTTAGTTCGGGCATTAAATAAAATTCTAGTTAGTTTAAAATATAAATTGGTATTTTAATCTAGGTTAAACTTATAGGTTTAGTGCTTCGTTATTTGACACGGTTCACATAACATTATGGGAAGAGCGCTCGCATTCGTAGGCTAGTAACAGCTGTTAGCTAGTGCCAATGGCAAATTTTAGATTTGCGTGTCAACTCATTTAGAGTTGGAATTTTTCATTCATCGAGCTTTAGTCCTATAGCTATTAACTCGTAGTATTGCATAGCATTATTATTTTTTAAATAAAAATAAATTAATGTTAGCGCATTTCAGTTTGAAATTAGTATTGCTGACCCTAGGATCCTCAAACCGGAACCAGATCCAAGAGAGCCGTTTTTGGCCAATCACAGGGCACGAGTACGGCCAATGGGATGCTCGCGTGCTTGGATGCTCTTTTCTCAGTCTTGAAGAAAGGTCGGGCGTTTGAACGTCTTTTTTTTTTCCGGAAGTCAAGTTGCCGATCGCTGGAAATTTAAGGCTGCAACATGTCGCCAGCCAATAATCGCCTTAGGTGCAAACGCCTCAAGGCAATCATCGAATTGAAATGCAGTTTATGAAATTGAGTTAGGTTTTCAACAAATGAGAAGCTTGAGTTCTCCTGTTCGTCCGCGTGAAGGCCCTGTATTTCTGTATTTAAGGAAACGGGCGTTTGTTTTCTTGGCCCCAAAACCACTGCAGATTGGCGGGACGCTATGCCTTTCCAGAGTAGGCGCGCGCTTAGCCGAGTAGCGGATAAGCTGAAGATGAAGAAATCGCGGTAGTACCATGACTTGGTAAGCTTTAGGTTTGTAAAGTACTTAAAACTAAAATGTAGTCTAAAGATATTTTAGCTAATAAGATCTTAGGGGAAGGGATCCTAAAATGATCTAGACCCCAAGAAGATTAATAACAATTAGTCCAAGCTCTTAAGCCCAACATTTCTTAGTCTACGCAATGAATGAGGACAAGCTAGTGTGAGGTCCACGGGTTCCTAAGAACCTTGATAATTTATTAATTTTCTTCCCGACCGAAAATCGTAAAGGGAAGAAGAATTAATATAATATTTTTTGATTTTGTTCAAAATCATAACTTGTTTCATCGCAAAATGCCTGAAAATTGAGTTAAACTATTTTTAACTGGTTCCAGCCGTAAGTTGTGCACCCAAACGAAAGTTGTTTACCTTCAACGTTAAATAGTTAACCTGTAACTTGTTATGATATCTGCCATAAATAAATGTGCATATGTTTGAAATCGACTTCTTTTATTCTGACTTCTGCATGAATAAATTAAGCACGTTTATATCATAACAGAGTTAAGATTAGGTCTCATTCGCGAATAAGTGGTGGCAGTTCTACCAGGATCATCGAGAGGAAGGAGAATACTGCCAGTTTCTCCTCGAGATCAAGCCAGCATTGGAAAAATGTTACGGCCCCCTCTAGGGACTTTAGGCTCCGTAATAAACTGCGTCGCAGCCGTTTTCTGCCAAATTCTTCCCACTTCCTTCATCGAGACAACGCCAGGGTTCAGTTGCTGAGATTCCAGCCATGCGTTACCAGGGATCGTCGTAGATGACAGTAAGGCTCAAACCCACAGTCATCGATTGCCGATAGAAGCAAGCCCCCAAAAGCCACGGTCAGCAACCGAGCCCAGCAGCACCAAGGAACGTAGGACCCGAGGAGCTGATGTGGCAAGCCGACCAAACCGAGAGAAGATTCAAACCACCGTCCGATGTTTAGACGACCCAAGCAGGCCTACACATCGACTACATTAGGAATTCATCTATGAGAGCAGCCGACTTCGTCAGCATAACTTTGTGAGCAATTTATTTGTCACTCTGTGCGCTCGTTAGTTTTTCCGCTATTCCAGTCAGCTTAACAGAGGTCTGTTGGCTGGAATGAAAATCCAGTAATCCAGTCAGTTCAGCAAAGGTTTGCTGGCTGGATTGAAAAGCCACTGTTCCAGTCAGTTCTGCAGAGGTTTGTTGGCTGAAACGAAAACAAGTGTTTGTTTCCAGTGAGCAGTCAACAGGGACACCACGGACTCAAAACTTTATTAAATTCCTCAAGTTTGATGGAAATCGAGCCGTACTCAAGCAAGAAGCAAGAGAACAACAGCAAAAAGCCAAAGCAGGGGTAAATTGTAAGTGCAGTCGTTCAGGTGAAAATTGTTTTTATATGCTTTAAGGTTGAGCAGCTGAAGTTTAATGATTTTATGGTTTAAAATTGTGTGAAAAAACAACGCTTGCGAGACCAGGGTTAAAGTTTTAAAATAGGGATATTTGCCTTGACAGGAGATTGTGACTTAAATTTATTTCTGGAAACTTTGGGGGAAAAAGGTAAATTTTCCAGTTGGTTTAAATAATTTTACCGGTCGTTTAAAAAAAAAAAGGTTTTTTTTTTACGAAAAAAGAAATTTGTAGGCCTGTGTTAGCCTGGCTAGTTTAAATTTCAGTTTAAATAGCAAATAACTGTTGTAGGCCTGTGTTAGCCTAACTAGATTAAATTTATTTTAATTAGTGAATAACTGCAAGTTTATTTTAAGTTTAAACTTTATGTTTACAGTTTAGTAAACATACTTTTCCAACTGAAGCTCTCGCAAGCGTTGCTTTTTTTCTCGCAGTGGGTCGTGAACCCAGCATTAAAGCAGTTGGTAAAAATGGATGCACAAACCATTTGTGAACCCTATACAGTAAAAGAGTTACAAAAATTCTGTGTTGACACCGGAATAGGTAAGAGTGGTGTAAAATCCATGACTATTACCAAAATCCAGAATGGTATTGACGAAGGTATTTTTACTGAAGATGATTTAAATGATTGGCTTACGCCATTAAGGGAAGCCAGATAACAAAAAGAGAGGAAAAGGGATGAAGCTAGAGAATTGCAGCATCTTAAACTTCTCGAGGCTGAAAACGAAAAGGCTAGGTTAGCCCAATTAGTAGATATTCAGCGTCATGAAGCCGAGGCAAAAACTCGCTCATGAAGCCGAATTAGCTAAAAGCGAGCAAGAGACTTGGCGGATGGAACTTGACACTCGGTTTCAATTAAAACAACAAGAAAATGAGTTAAAGAAAAAAGAATTGGAGCTAAGGGAAAAACAGCCAGTTGTTTCTAGAGAGCCTAATACTCAAAATTCTCGCTATAAGAGCTTGCATAAATTAATGCCAGTATGGGGGGAAGAAAAGGGCCAGGATATTAGTGAATACCTGGTCCAGTTTGAGCGAACAGCTAAACAAGCAAAAGTTCCACCCGAAGAGTACACGCTAGAGCTACAGCCTCTTATAGGCTCGGTATTCACTCAAGTATGCGCTAGGTTAAGCGAGAGTGATGCAGTCGATTACGACAAAGTTAAAGCTGAACTTTTAAACCAATTTCAGCTCACGCCAGAAGCTGCACGTGTAAAGTTCCGTAGTTTTTCAAAATCTACTGAACAAAGTTATAGTAAATTTGCGTTTAGGCTTAGGACGCAAATGGTGCAATGGTTTGATCTTGCCAAAGCAAGTGCAGATGCTGGTAAGATCTCAGATCTGATTTTGCTAGAGCAATTTTTAGTAAATTGTCCCAACGAACTTAAGTGGCTTCAAGATAAGCCAGATATAGACTCAGTAGAAAAGGCAGCTATTTATGACAATGAGTATGTTGCGCGGAGGCTAGTGTCTGCCGCGGAAAAGGACATACGTCATGCTCCTGTTGGAGCTCATAAAGGAGATAACGCTCCTAAAACTGTTCTGCCTGTCAAACAGCCATCACAGGCGCAAAAGAATTTGGGCAATAGTACTGGCCAAAACTCGAAATCTGGTATTTTGCCTTATCAAACTGAGGCAAATGAAAATGGTGATAAGGAAGCTAAACTGTTAAATAAACCTTGTAAGCAGTGTTTCCAGTGTTCTAGTTTCGACCATTTAAGAAATACATGCCCTTTACTTGAAAAGGTTTCTGAACCTAAAATGGTGAATGCTGGTTTTGTTAACAATGTTGTTAAAACGTTAAAACCAAATATGTTTAAATGTAAACTTGGTTGTAGAACTGTGTCAATTTTAAAAGACACTGGGAGTGAAGTGAACATAATTAGTAGTAAGTTAGCCCAGAACTGGCCTAAATTACCGACTAAAATATCATGCAAATCTGCTTTAAACAAACAAGTTGTTAAATTACCACAGGTGAATTTATTTTTGAAAACCAAGCAAGGTCTCTTAAAAACTACGGCATGTATTAGTCCAGCGCTAAATGCTGATGTGGACATTATTCTAAGTGGACCGGCACTTGATGTTTTAAGTGCTTCACGCAAGTCTAATGTTGTTTCTACACACAAAGTGCAGCAAAAACCAGGGAGGGATCTCTTAAATGCAGACGCCTCAAGTCGATATTTCCCTGAAGCTTAGTAATGTAACCAAAACAAAAATGGGTTGTTGTGAGTACTACCAAGTGGAACTCCCAGTTGTATATTTTTTTCTTTGACTCCATGTTGAGCTAGTTAAGAATTTTACATAAAATCCCGTACGAGTTTTTTTTCCTTACTTTCTATTGCATAAAAAAGTAAGACAAGTTTTCCATGTATTTCTTGAAAAAAAAAATTTGAAGAGTTTTCTTGTGACTTTCTATATATAAAAAAAGTTATCAGTAGTTGTCAGGTTACCTGAAAACTTGTCCAGTGTGTTGTAAGTTAAGAATAGAGCCCAAAGATTTTTTAAAACGCGCCCATAGAATCCTTCTTTCTGAAATGTATTGCACACTAGGTTAGAGGGGGACGACTGGATTTTTTTGGTAATTTTACTGGATAAACTATAATTACAATGCGACATTCTCATGCCGGCGGGGACATATTAACAGAGTATTGAGAGGCTGTGTGATTTTTAATTATTTGCAACGATATAATTTGTAAAATGTTGTTTGTCAATGAAATTCTGGTCTGAGTTTTTTTGATGGCGATTGCTCCTTTTAACTTCATCCTACCTGTATAAAGTGAAACGGGATCAGTCGCAATGTCTTGTCCTTGAGTGTTTGTATTATTGATTTATGTGCTGCTCAACATTTACTTGCACATGTTCGATTGTACTTGCATTTGATTTAGCACTGATTCTTGCCGCCTCGGGCGACAGGAAGTCAGCTCCTTCAGTTGGGGCGTGTAAGGAAGATGGTAATTTATCACTCAAACAAAGCCCCCCCCCCCTCGTGGTGTGGGAAGGCTTTGGTTATTTCCTAAATTCGGGTTCGTTACTGGCCTGTAACAGATTAGCCTGTTTTTAAATGTTCTTCTGTTTAGCTACAATTTCTCCAGGAACTACAATCTTCCTTGTATGTCGTATCGGCAGAAATATGAGTAGGCTACTCAGTTCAGTAGTCCGTTGTGGCTGCTGGTTTATTAAAATAAATAAAAATACCATTTATTTATTTTGTGCTAATTTAACTTGGATCCCACTTGTTAAAATGCATGCCAAGAAAAGTTACGTAGATCCTTTTTTTCGTAAAAATTGCATCCGGCTTTTACAAGCCATGAGACGTGATTTTCCGTAAAACCCTTTGAATTTACTTAATGTTAATTAAGGTAAATGTCGGATTCGTTTGGATACAAATATGTAACCTCTGTTGTTGACATGTAACCTTCCACTCGAGAAAGATGTAAATATTGTTAAATATTGTCATTTGAAAAGAAGATCGACCTTGTGTCGGCCGTTTTTACGAATTGCATTTGTGACCATAGAAATGTATTTCAGCTTGGAGCAAGAAAACTGTAAGTACAAATGCGGTTGGAACCAATCTCGAAATCTTTTCATTTGGGCATTAAATAAAATTCTAGTTAGTTTAAAATATAAATTGGTGTTTTAATCTAGGTTCAACTTATAGTTTAATGCTTCGTTATTTGACACGGTTCACTTAACGTAATGGCAAGAGCGCTCGCACTCGTTGGCTAATAACAGCTGTTTACCAATGGCAAATTTTAGATTTGCGTGTCAACTCATTTAGAGTTGGAATTTTTCATTTATCGAGCTTTAGTCCTATAGCTATTAACTCGTAGTATTGCATATTATTATTATTATTATTATTATTATTAGAATAAAAATAAATTAATGTCAGCGCATTTCAGTTTGAAATTAGTATTGCTGACCCCTAGGATCGTCAAACCGGAACCAGATCCAAGAGAGCCGTTTTTGGTCAATCACAGGGCACGAGTTCGGCTAATGGGACGCTCGCCTGCTTGGATGCTCTTTTCTCAGTCTTGAAGAAAGCGCGGGCGTTTGAACGACACTTTTTTTTTCCGGAAGTCAAGTTGCCGATCGCTGGAAATTTAGGACTGCAACATTTAGCCAGCCAATAATCGCCTTAGGTGCAACGCGTCAAGGCAATCGTCGAATTGAAATGCAGTTTATGAAATTGAGTTAGGTTTTCAACAAATGAGAAGCTTGAGCTATCCTGTTCGTCCGCGTGAAGGCCCTGTATTTCTGTATTTAAGGAAACGGACGTTTGTTTCTTGGCCCTAAAACCACTGCAGATTGGCGGGACGCTATGCCTTTCCTAGAGTAGGCGCGCGCTTAGCCGAGTAGATGATAACCTGAAGATGAAGAAGTCGCGGTAGTACCATGACTTGGTAAGCTTTAGCTTTGTAAAGTACTTCAAACTAAAATGTAGTCTAAAGATACTTTAGCTAATAAGATCTTAGGGGGAAGGGATCCTAAAATGATTTAGACCCCAAGAAGATTAATAACAATTTGTCCTAGCTCTTAAGCCCAACATTTCTTAGCCTACGCAATGAATGAGGACAAGCTAGTGTGAGGTCCACGGGTTCCTAAAAACCTTGATAATTTATTAATTTTCTTCCCGACCGAAAATCGTAAAGGGAAGAAGAATTAATATAATATTTTTTTTGATTTTTTTCAAAATCATAACTTAACTTGTTTCATCGCAAAATGCCTGAAAATTGATTTAAACTATTTTTAACTGGTTCCAGCCGTAAGTTGTGCACCCAACCGAAAGTTGTTTACCTTCAACGTTAAATAGTTAACCTGTAACTTGTTATGATATCCGCCTTAAATAAATGTGCATATGTTTGAAATCGACTTCTTTTATTCTGACTTCTGCATGAATAAATTAAGCACGTTTAAATCATAACAGAGTTAAGGTTAGGTCTCATTCACGAATGAGTGGTGGCAACTCTACCAGGATTGTCGAGAGGAAGGAGAATACTGCCAGTTAGGGTAAATGTTATGCCCCCCCCCCCTAGGAACTTTAGCTAGGCTCCGTAATATCATCTGAAGATCTGATCGACGCTTCTAACAAGCGAAACATCTTTTATAAAGATTATGACGGAATTGTATACAGAATTTGGCTAGCAGACCCAAATAGAGGCCGTATGCACAATCTAGCACAGATGTGTATACCAAAATCTCTACGGAACTATTGTATCCAAGATTACCATTCTACACCTGGCGCTGGCCATCGCGGAGCCAGTAAAACTAGAGAATTAATAGAGCTATATTGCTATTGGCCTAAAATGATGGACAATATTGCTCATTACGTTAAAACTTGTCAAGTATGTCAAGCTTACGTTAGACCTAACAAGCCACTAAAGGCTAAGCTAAGAGCCTATCAACCCCTACAGAGACCAGGTCATTCATGGAGCTTGGATCTCATTGGACCCTTGAATAAAAGCGTTCACGGGAACGTCTACATAATGAGTTAATTGACGACGTCAGTCATTATGTAATTGCAGTCAGAATTCCCGATAAGAAAGCAGAAACAATAACTAAAAATTTGTTTTCTCACCTCATAGCTAGATTTGGAGCACTCGTGCAACTGTGCGGAGACAACGGAAGCGAGATAAACAACGCTATTGTGGCAAGATTGTCAAATTTGTTCAATATTAAACACGTAAACTGCACTCCTAACACATCGTGGATTTCTGCAAGTTGTCCAGAAAATTGGTGCGAGTATTTAGAATTAATGACTGTAGCGCTAAATGCAAACCCTAATTCGACCACGCTAATTAGCTCACACTATTTACATCATGGTTCAGAATTTCTATTGCTGAGTGCATTAGCTTTCGAACCACCACGAATCTGCTATGATAGTGATGACACTATAGTACGTCTAGAGAGTAGACTACAAGCAGCATTCGAAGTCGCTCGAGTGCATACTTGGAAAGCAGTTAAAAGACAGCAAAACTTTTATGATCGCACTGCACGTCCGTACCGCTACATAGTCGATGATTACGTATTATTACGCGATTTCTTACCATTTAAACAAATTTCACCGAAATTATTTCGTGCTTGGACGGGACCGTTCAGAATTACGGAATTTAGAAACGATGTTATCGTTCGTATTGTACATTTTTTGGATCCATTAAAAGTCGTTCGTGCACATTTGAACAATCTAAGACCATGGTTCCTAAGAACGAATAACGAATAACCAACCTGTTCCTATTAACGGACCCACCGATTTGGATTTATCGGAACAGCTTAACGGTACTTTGACGGAAGCTGAAATAAAATTACAACAATACATAGCAAAACTTCTGGAAGATCCGACAGACCATTTATCGGAGATTCAACCACCAACGTTTACGCCTTCCGAGCCTGACGATGCAGCTAGCGGTCCAGAAACAAGCTCAACCAAAATCGGCTGCTTATTTACAAAATAAATACCGTAAAATAGATTACGAACTAAATAAACAAAGAATGCTTGGTTCTACGCATGGTTATAATACCCGTAGCAGTAAAACTACCCCAGGAATCAGGCTGCGTCGGCAGTTGGAAGAGGCAAACGTTGAGGATGAGTAATTCTTTGCGTATCCAACGGAGAACAAAGAAAACATGGCGTCACCGTGAAGGAGCGTTCACGCACTCTGCACGCGGGGACCCTAGTGAGTATAAACGGAAGTTCCTTTCCGAAACCAACGCATGATTGCTAAACCAGTCAGCTACGTAGTTTCGATTCTCACAGTACATGATACCGAACAAGTTTACGTCGCATAAATACATGAAAATAGCTCAAGTCTATTATGTTTCAGGATGTAATGTAAAATAACTTTTGAGACGGAAACTCGTAGCTTGTTTTAGAAAATACTATTATTAGAAAATAAGAAAAAAAAAATATATATAAACAAATAATACGAAAATAAAAATATACGTCAACACGTATAAACAGGACATACGAAATGTAAATCAATAAATATTTACAACATGACATAAATAAATAATGAAACATAAAATGAACATGATAATATTTACAGAATTCATGGCAAAACCATGGAAAATAATTAACATAACGTTAATCGAAATTATAATTAAAATATTTACAAACATGTTATGGGAAAATTTTGCAACAAAACATAATGAAATAATACACCGTAGAAAAAGTGGAACATTGATTTAAGTAAAGTAATTACAAACATAAGGACATGGAAAATTGTTAGATTAAAAACGTAAAATCACATAACCAAGTCGTAACCATAAGTTACAGTAGAATAGAAATTTAAAATTATCAAATGAAGGAAAATTGAAATAATTGAATAAATGAAATTTAAGAAATTTAACTTTTGTAAATTTGACTAGGAAAATGTATTTGAGAAAATAATTAGTAACCGAAAAATTTGGACGAAAAGTTAAATTTTTACGGTAAATTACGGTTACGAACACTAATATAAAAAAAATGTTGCAAATGTTGGTTCTGGTAATTAAATAAAGTAACATTTGCAACATAAATGAAAATTAGTCAACAGAAATAAAATAAAACATTGCACATTGACTATATACAAAACATAAAACATTTCCTGAAATAAAAGATCAAAATTAGTACATATAAAACATTGTACAATCACAGATTTAAGAAGTATAAAATTAATACTTGGTCATGATAAAATGATGAAAATGGAAAAGAAAATAAATTAAAACGAATGAAAACTTTTAAGAACAGGGAAATTAAATTTTGACTAAAATTTAAGATTTTTTTTAGAAAGTTAAGAAATTAATAACAAAATTTAATTTGGAAGAACTTTCAGAAATCTATGATCATAAAAACATGATATTTCCCTTAACCACATAATAAAATAGAAAAAAACAGCAAAATTAAATATATACAATTTGTACAACCCTGAAAGCAGGGCGGTCGAAACCAAACTCGACTACGCCGCTCATTTTGTAGCGGGCAGTCAAGGAACGGCATCGGCACTAATCGTCGCCGCTGTCGCTATCCAGGTCATCTTAAATAAAGAAAATTGAACGACAAAGATTAAAATTCAATTCATAAAATTATGAATGCATGTGAAATTAACATGAAAATTGGTTCATTGTAAGTATTAACTTTCGCGTATAGCAAGACATGTTGTTACCTTGATTTCTCTCACATTCATAAGAACAATATGGAGAGAAATCACTGTGAAATTGTATACGGGATCATGATGTTCAAGCATAAGAAAATAGCTGGAACATGTTCTTTTCCCGACATAATTGTTATACTTGTATGAGAAACTTTGTGAGTTATACTACACCCCCCACCCCCCAGTTAAAAGAAACTTATTAATTATTTAAATTAAAATAAAACAAGCAAAATATTTTATCGCATTAAGACCATAGGTTACAACTACCTTTTAAAAAACATTAATTAGAGTTCGAACGCGCAGCGGAAATTTAATTTTCCTACGCGCAGAGAGCCTAATCTACTTTTAGCGCTTACTTTGCGCTACTGCAATCGTTGCGGCTAATAGTTAAAAATCAAGGAATTTGTAAAGAAGATACATTCCCGGTAATTACCGGATGGTTACCGGACATTCAAAATTAACGCTTAAATCATTTAAACTTATACATACTATACAAACTTGTACGGTAAATAAAAGGAACAAAGATTTTAAATATCCCCCCCCCCACACTGAAAATTTTCAGAACTTTCATTTCACTCGCACTCTAGTTATTCTAGATAGCATATTATTCTTGAAACGGAAACGGTGCCACATAAATAAATAATAGGCTATATAGGAGTCCAGTTCATGAACTTGGTTCGGACCACCTAGCCGAATTAAATTTATGACACAAATAAATAAAATATTACTCCATGGCACGGATACCCTTTCACGAAAAAAAAAACAAATGAAAATATTTAAGGACATTCATTTCTTAAATTTAAGAAAGAAACAAATGAAGGTCCCAGGCAGATGCTACTTTAATTATTTGAAAGGCATTTCAAAAAGTTATGAAACGGAAGTTGGATGAACTGTACATAGCTATGCTATACTGTTTTATTTTACATCCATAAGGATATGAATTATAAAATTAAAATTGATAATAGTAATAATCAATATTGAATTTTCACATCTGTAAAGAAGTGAATTATAAACCATAAAAATGCAGTCTCATTTATTTTAAACCCAGTTCGTATACATTCCTCTTCCGGTGTTGTAAATAGTTATTGTCACGTTGTTATTAAAACAACAGATAAATAAATTGACATAGATTTTATATCATTTCACGTAAATGAAACTTACCAAAAGGCCTAGAATTCATAGAGCCTATACCAGTAAAATCGGAAATAAACACCTTACTTCAAAGTAACTTGATTTTACTTTTGAGAACCATTGATTTAAAGTTAAAACACTTTTGGAAAAAAAGTACTTGTCAAAAACGACATATTTCTTTGCTCAAGAAGCAATAATGTATTTTCAAATGCATACTTTGTATTAGATTTTTTTAAAGACTTATTACAGTCAATAATTAAGCTTAAATCACTTAATATTGTGATAAGATTTTAAAAGGAGCTTTTGGAAATTGTTTAAAAGGAAATGTTTTGCATAAACAAATTTGATATTATCATTTCCACTTCCAACAAATCAAAAGTAACATTTACTAACCAACATGTTAATAGAAATTTTAAATTTAACATCACATGATGAAAATTTTGATAAGAAAATAAAATTTTTAAGGATAAATAAGAAATTGCTTACCATATTGTTCGTTATGACAAACAGGACAGTCATTTCTACAAGGGCCAGGGCGCCGGCACCGCTGGACGCCGCTGCCGGATGCTCCCGCATCAGTAATGGTTGGAACGTCTGATCTTGAATATATCCGATGCGGATGAGGTCCGGAAGTGGCGGCAAACCCTCCGGCAGGAAGTCGGGAAAAGTTCAGCGATGTCGTCTAGTAGTCCGTCGGTCGCTGGGGCACCTTACAGCTGGCGGGCGGCGTTGTTGAATTGGGCTATCGCCCGATGCAGTTCTGTTGCATGAAAAATGCATTTTCTGCATTGACCGCCCGCCAGAAGTAACTAGAAAATTGTTCAGTGTCCCAAGGAAATGGTGGGAATGTTAAATACCGACAGTGCAAACACTGTCGGGCCGTCAGAGGACTGCATTGTAAATAAGCGCACTTATTCTCATTTGTTGCGCAAACGACGATTCCTCAGGCGAGGCTCCATCAACCAAAATGTTTTGCCTCGGATTCTCTAGGATTACCTCCATAAAGAAGAGCCGGAGGAGGTAATCCAGCGGATCCTCACTGGGTAGCATCGGGGAAAATGGTACCTCTTCAGCGGCCCGGTGGGGACACTCATCAAACAACACTGGCCTTTTCTCATAGTGATCTATACAGATCGAAAATAGCAACAGGTTGATAGATAGGAAAAAGTCTTTCAGGTAACGAGGTAAATTGGCTACCGCACTTCTCTCCTCTTTGGGGGTCGCCCGTCGTTTCTTTTGTGGTGGATCCATATCAAACATTTGGGGAGCGAAAACGAAAGCAAACCGTCAAGTGGAAGTACACAACTTCGTGTGCGGGTAAAATCACCGAATTTTCCCAGATCCGAAAAATTGTGACCCAAAAACGGACATCGGCAAAACCAATGGGTGCAAAGTTCAGGCTTGACGTCACGAAAAGGGGCTGTCTCTTTTTCCTAGGGATCTAGCTCACCCCCTCTGCTCATATAGTGACCATCAGCTATTGTTTACATGGCCTCGACCAGGCCGCATTTTGAGGTCAGATCAAGCCAGCATGGCCCAGAGCCGTGCCCCAACCCTTTCAATCCACCGACCACTTTCGTTTATTGCTCACCCCCTTCCGTCAGTAGAGAGAGTGACCATGCTCAATTGCACTCATCGACAAGTGAAAGGGATGGTCAAAGTAGATCAGGACGACTCACCCTTGACCATGGCAACAGTTGCTATCCACTCAAGAAGCTAAACTTAGCAAACTCACTCCATAGTGGGAAAATACAGAACTATTCTTTGAAACAAGAAAAGAAACTTCTGAAACACTATTTCAATGAAATAAAATATATAAATGTCACTATTGAATACAAAAGTGTAAATAATTGTGATATCTTTTCAGATAACATAGAAATAATGAGTAAATGTAACATAACTGATGTAGTCCAAATTCATGTATTTTCAGAAAATTGTGCAACATACAGTGAATTGTGGTAAAGTGTCAGGATGGCAGATAAATGGAGAAAAGAGGCTAAATCATAGAACAGGGATCATTCCACCATGATCCAGGACTAACGAATAAAAAGATAAGTGATCCCTAGCCTTGTGGTGAAAACATCTGTGTAAATTATACACCCCACCCCTCCTTGCCTCGACACACATAAATTAATTTCCATTACCATGCAAATTTAAAATATAGAAATTTTCATAGGTTAATGGGGCAACAATTGTAGAGCTCAATTAATTTGGAAGACATTCCTGTTACGCATTTGAAGCTCAATTAATTTGGAAAACATTCCTGTTACTCATTGTAGAGCTCAATTAACTTGAAAAACATTGCTGTTACACATTGTAAAGCTTAGTTAACTTGAAAAGAAAAACATTGCTGTTATACATTGTAAAGCTTAGTTAACTTAAGAAAAAAAAAACGTTGATATTACTCATTGTAAAACTTACTAACGTGGAAAACATTGCTGTTACCTATGGTAAGGCACCCTTAATGTTAAATATATAAAATGGTTCGCTATGTGAATCCAACTTGATAAAGGGTGAGGTACGCTTAAGACCTGGAATGCCAGAAGTAAGTTCAATTTAATGGTTACACTAAGTTTCAAAGTACCTCACACGTAAGTTCCTAACAGATTACACACATTTACTCAGGTTGTAGTGAAAAAACCTTGAAAGATGTACCGCATGCTGGAAAGAAACTTTTCCTGGTTGGCAACAACCACATGTGATACTTAGTGTTGTAAGTGCAGACTTATAACCTAGCAAATCAATGATGGAGTCTGGCCAACTCGTATTATTTGATTCGCCCAGGGTAACTAGGACTGTAGTTAAACTGTCACTCAGTGACGTGGAAGTCGGACGAAATTCGTCCCCTTAATTGAAAAAAAAAAGTAGTTGATTTGACTTCCGGTGCTAGTCACACTACACTAGCGGTCCAACATCGCTCTGAACAAGATATTCAAAATTAAATTAGCAGGCATATTCTAAGTTAAACAGTTTGCAATCACAACGCTTAAATAATGAAAAAATTTTTGTACGGATGTCATGCATATTCTAAGTTAAACAGTTTGCAGTCGCAACGCGTAGATACCCGATGTAGCGGCGCTTACAGGATCTTGAGGTGCCTACTGTCTCTAGCGCCGACAATCTGGCGTACTTGTGGTTACTTTAGATAAGTTCATAAGTGGCGGTTTTTACTTTCGCGGAAAAACAGCATAGCGTGTCTACTGCACGGTTAGGAGAACAGCGTCAGCGTCCTACCTAAGTTATGAAGACCTATCTAATCATGGTTCACTGCCACCACAATGGGTAATTAATCTAATTTGCCTACTTCGGAGTTAGAATAAAAATGGTTTTGTAATTAAAATAACCCTTGCAAATTAAATTAGACTAAAAGTCAAAATTGTTGTTCAGAACAACCTTCTTTTCTGTTTTAATAAAACAAGACAAGATTTATACACACGAGGTAACTAGTTGGTTACGAAATAAAACGGGGCTTTACAATTAAAAGCACGAGATTTACAAATAAATCAACAAAATGAACAATTCCAGTTCACAACGAAATTTGGACTAGAAAAAAGTCGGTTTGAGTTATCGCAACTCTCTAAGTTACAAACATGACCCTTGCAGAATGTAAAATAGTCTTTGAAAGCTTTAGCAACTCTTGCACTAAAGTCAATCAATCAATCACACTGAATCAAG
>JAHWFP010088313.1:24080-40384 GCA_023313725.1 Lithobius niger | reverse complement strand
TCAGTTAAAAATGGCTTCCAATCATTCGTCTTAGCCACATTTAAACGCCTTTCAGTTAAAAATTGCTTCCAGTCATTCTCATTGATCACATTTGAACATTCTTCAACCACACTGAAACACCTTTCATTTAAAAATAGCTGCCAATCATAAGTTTTTTAGTTTGTGAACTTCAAATTAAAGTATCTAAAGTCTGTGGAAAATTTTTGTTTGTTAGGTCATTCAGACAAGCTTCAGGGACTTCAGTGTTTTACAGATGGGGCCCCTCAAATCGGGGAAAAGGGCCACGCCCCCCCCCCCCGTCCCCCCTCTTGGTTGGGGGGTTTTTCAGCAGGTAAAATTATGAATTAAAACCACTAAAACAGGTTATTTGAGGGTTAATATAGGGTTCCAAGATCCAAATGTACCAGTAATTCCTAGTTTTGTTCTACAGAAATTTTGTTAGAATGCAAATGTCGGGAAAATAGTGCTTACCTTGATTTAAATTTTCCATTGATATGCTTCTGTTTACCTCTTTATCTTTTCCACTGGTGCCTTTCTCCCCCCCCCCCCTCCCCTTTTTGAAAGTCTGCAGTTGTTTAGGATTTTAAAATATACGCAACTTATGGAAGCGGTTTAGTTTCGACGTACATCACCTTTAACTTTTCCCAGACGGCCAAATAACTTAAACCTGGAAAGGTATTCTTCATCTCTTCCACGGGTTCTGTGGAGATGATTGAACTGCGATGAACCAACCGTGTAGAGAAACCCGCATTTCCAGGAAATGTAACTGATAGGCTGATGGTGACGAGTGGAAAAATGAAAATAGCTGGAGGGTCAGGGCAGATCTCAATCAGTTGAGGGACTGTAGGGGTAGGGGAAGGAAGCGAGACAAGATGGCTCCCACAATCGTCATAAAAGCCATAAAGTTTACAAACCCGTCAGAGTTTCAGGCATGAATGGGTTGAAACAGGGTTAGCATTAAGCCTTGAAAAGTTTCATAGTGCTTGGATATATCGTTGAAGTTCGCAAGCCCTGAAAGCCTGGAATTTCGTATAGATTTCGTTTTTATAGCTTGAACCTGTTTAGAAAACTCCTTCAATCCTGGACTTGTCTTGGTTTGCGGGAAAAAAATAACTTGCACAATTTGCAATGATTTACAAGCCATACGGACTCACATTTAGGCAAACAGTCGTTAGAAACTTTTCTTATAGCAATGAAAAGGTTTAGGTACACGAATTATATATAGTTACAGCAAATTATGCGGTTTGTTCCCTACTTACATTCGTTACAGAAACGCCGGCAGCAGGACTTATATTGATTTTAGTACGTTGAGTTCTTGAAAATTCTGAAGGTGATTGAATTTTTTCCTCAATGCTACGCGAACTCCAAAAGGCAACGTAAATAGGTTTGCATTTATATTTATTTTATTCATATTTACTTCTAACAATGATTTGTGAAACTCGCTTGGACCCGTGCATGCTGCACGATGACTGAATTTCCCGAACTGAGCTTCTCCCGGTGTTTTGTCGTGTTAGGAAAGTAACTGGCGGTTTCAATTTCTCCCTCCTCCCGTACGCGTCTACCAGCTTCCGTGGCCCCAATACCCCCCCACACCCAACAGCACCCCCTGGCTGACTCTCCCAGTGTGGGGGTCTGTATCTCTCCAGCACCGTAGGTGTCGGGACATTTCCACGGATGTTTTGGTGTAGCCCGAGAAAAGTCGCAATGAAGTTTGATTGAAGTCTGCAAAAAAAAACCAATCACTGAGAAACCCAGCATTCAGTAAGCAAGTAAGTTCGCTCATCAGCGAAAAGTCAAAACGTCGACAATGGCACACTCCACAACAAAATGAGGTACATTGTCGTTATACAATTTGTTGCAATTATAATTGTTGTTTATTTACGGAGTATGAACGGTCGCGCACGCAATGGTTGTTGCTGCTTGCTTTGAAACAATTCAGCTCAGCTCAGAAAGCCTAAATCTACGAAGCAAATAAGCTATTTTATCGTTAATAGCTACCAATTTCGAGCTGGCCTCGAAATTAAGAAAGTAGCTTAGTTGGTTTAAAATATATACGGGTTTAGCTGAAATACGGGGTCTTTCATTTTACCCATCAAGTATGAAATACATAACACGTGCACCAAGAATTGTTATGCACCGTAGGCAAAGACATCCCACGTGCACGAAGAATTAAAAACTCGTTACTTTTAATTGTAATGATAAACTTTAATTGTTGGCTGCTGCTGCTGATCCTTGAGAGCTTACGGTATTAATATAGTAGATAAGTTTTTTGTTTAACAGACCTTTTCTTTCATTTTGTGCTATCGTTTTTGCTGCTAATTATTTTTCGCAGTATGAAGTTTTCTCGTAGTTGAATGATATCATATCAAAAACCAAAACTGGTAAAGGGGGCCGCCAAGTTCTGAATGGTTCGGCCCTTCAAAGGAGTGATATCAACACACCAAAATATTTGCCAAGTTAATCGCACCGCTTAACAGTTCGAAGGTTAAATGAAAACTAGAACATTGCTACTTTCGGTAGCAATGTTCAAGTTTTCATCTAACGTCCAAAGTATTATTCGGTGCGTTTTGGTGTGTTGATATCACTCCTTTGATTGGCCGAACCATTCAGAACTTGGTGGCCCCTTTTACTAGTTTTTTTTTTATAAGATATCACTCCTTTTTTTTTAAATGGTGTATTGACTCAACTCCACTACCGTGCAGATTTGTAATGAAGTGCCACGTCAACAAGAAATTGGTTTTCAACACTTTGCTACTACCTTTTGCCTAGAGGCAAACCATTTACAACTTAGTCATCTCTTTATAGGTTTTTGGTTTGGTTTTGATTTTGTTGTAGGCTAATTTGTTTTATTCAGTTAGTTTTGGTGTATTGATATCACTCATTTGAAGGGCCGAACCACTCTCAACTTGGCGGCTCTTTACCAGTTCTTTGCTTTGTTTTTACAGTTGGTTTATTTTTCGTGAATTAGACGTGAATACAATTAACTGAACAAAAAACGGCTTCGCCGTTTAGAAAAAATAAAAGCATTAGAGCTCGTATCCCCATACTCACAGCTGTGAAGGTACACGAATAAAAACGGATTAGAGTTCACTCGAACTATAATTTGAACTCCAATTCCATGGAACAAGGACTGTTTTTGCTCAGTGGTTATGTCAAAAAGTCAACGCAGTTTGTGGTGTTGAAATGTTTAATGTTTGTGTGCGTGTGTATGTTAACGTGCACTTTAAAATTTGGGTGTTGTACAGGCTTTTTTTTTTTTTAAATATTTGTCTGTGTTTGTTGTTTTATATTTTAAGTACGTTTCCTGTGAGTGGCTATATGTGTATTTTGTGTGCATTTATAATTTGTGAAACAAGCATACTCCTAATTAAGGCAGTTTTTATTGCCTGTCTTTGTGTATGTATTTTTCATCATTTTAGGCGTTTTGCTGTTTACGGTGTCTGTTTGTATGTGTTTTAGATTTTCGTTTAGTTTCATGTGCGTGTGTATGTTGTATTTTGTATGCGTGTTGTATTTGTGTGAAGTAACCAACCGTTTTGCTTGCGTGATTGATGATGTACTTGATTACGTGTGCGTGGAGACTGGCATGTCACAATCCTTGTTCCCTTGGAGTTCAAATTATAGTTCGTTGCGTTCGAGTGAATTTTAATCCGTTTTTATTCGCGTGCCTTCACAGCTGTGAGTATGGAGATACAAGCTCTAATGCTTTTTTCTAAACGGCGAAGCCGTTCTTTGTTCAGTTAATTTGTTGGCTTTTTTCGCTTCCTTTTATTGTAATTGCTACGGCTTGGTCTATCATGTGTACGGTATGTCCACTGTCCACCCAATTTTGTTTGCGAAAAAACGAAACATTAACATTTCATCTCTCGTCATCCAATCAGATTCGTATATAGGCTTTGTTTCCTTTTTAACTGCTTATGCAGTTTTTGAGATACAGACGGGGGTTGAGTCGTGGCGATTGTCTAATGACGTCAAGTCTCACTCGAGTCGTTTATTTGAAAGTGGCATACGTATCAATTATTATCGCCAGACCGGAAGTGCCTGAATAGCAGTCGATGTTTCTTGATTTTCAATGAGAAAACATGCCAGCAAATTGTAGGCTTTGGTAGGTAACAGTTTATGATTAAATCGTTTGCATATGAATGGATCTAGGTCCAATACTAAAAATTATTGCCAATTATGTTTCTGTATGAAAAAAAAGTTGAACCGGAACTGGCCCAGCTTATTTCAGGTTTTGACAACATGCAAAGAAAACGGAATTCTGTCTGTTGTTCGACTTTGGGCGAACCACTGAAAAAAAATGGCGTCTACTTTACGGTTCGCTGGCAAGGCTGTCCCAGTATTCTATGCGTATTGAAAATTTTGGTAGTTATGTGGCTCCTGCTAATCAGGTAATTATTGTATAATATTTTATTTAGTGTAACAGTTTTTTTAGTATCAATTCGACAAACGTGTGAGGCAACGGGATAGTGCATACTAGGTGTGTAGCTAACGGATTTAGAAGGCAGGGGGAGTGCTACACAATAAAGGCAGAATTATAAATTCATTCCACGATCACTTTCGATAGTAAAATAAACAATAGAGGGAACAAGTTTACTTTACGCACATGCCCCGAAATTCGAAAAAAAGAGAAAAATAACACCTTTAATATTCACGGAAGGCACTCCAAATTGATCCCAAATTGCGGAAACTCGTTTAACCATCATTAACATAACCTAACCAATTAACTGCCCCAGTATGAAATGTCGAACCCCAACCAGCTAACTACCTCAGTATGAAATGCCAAACCCCAAACTTACCTAACCTAACCTAAGTGACAGTAACAACAAAACCACACTAAACCACACGAAACTGACAATAACAACCCGCCTATCGGAAGACTTTACGAAAAAAAATATAAGGTGCCCTGCCGGCCCTGCGAGCGAACGCAAACACCGTATAGATGTACGGATTGTGACGATACAAATCGACCGTTTTATGTCGTTTTAACACATTTCCGCGCTCTAAAACCAAGTGTCCCTGTATTTAGGAAGGTGTTGGAGCCATTTGGAATCAATATCGTAAGGATATCGAGTATGTGCCTAATGTAAACTTTAGCCCAATAGAGAGCTTTGTCTTTCGTCTATGAAAGTAATAATGTTGCGAATTCATAATGGCAAGCGTCCTTTGATAGCAAGTGTGTCAGATTTTTTTCTTCCAGTATGCAGCTTGGAGCATCGTAGAAACAAAGTACATTATCTTGTTTCATTGGTACAAGTAACAAAACAGTAATCCAACAGGGGTGGTTCGTTAGTCTGTACGCACAATAGAAGCGTAATTGGAGCATTGGTTATGATGGCTTCTATGCGTAGCGATTGTGTCCTCCGTTCTTCAACTGTCCGGGCGTATGTAACGTGGGGAGGGGGAGCCGGGCGCAGACTGCGTCCCCCCCCCCGGTCTTCGACGTAAAAGGGCCTTCATGGCAAAATGGGCCTTCATTTCAAACCAATAACAAAGGACGTTGTTAGTAGTTTCAGCTAGCTAGAAAAAAAAAAGTCAATTAGAATTTTCGGGAAGGCACGGGGTTTTAGGGCCTTGCCTCCCCATTTGTTTTACTGTATGCTTTACAATTATCCTTGAAGGTAATCAAGATTTGTGAAACATTCACAAAACCTTTAAAATCGAAAATTAGTCAACTTTACCACATTAAACCACGCAAATAAAGTCTGTTGTCTAGTTCTTTCTATATCTGCATCAAGTGTTCTTAAATTTGGGTAGTCCACTAACTCCCCACCTATTGATGCATTAAACACGGCTACCTTTTGGTTGCTGCTTTTTTATTTGTCATTTTTATCGTATTCATCAATGAACTGATTCCTTAAACACTAGTGACGTGTTTACATATTGTCTCCATGGTAGTTTCAAGTCTATATAGACTGGTTAATAATTCAAATCAGTGCTAACCCCTTTTTTTGAACGCCATACTGCCATCATGTTAGTCTTACGTATTAAATTGTGCATACGATACATATCAACATTAAGGATTAGTCTAAACAGTAGTCTTAACTTCGTTAAGACTGAAAAATAAGTCAAAATGTCGACGAGTTATCTGGCTCCAGCATTGAATTCTGACTCGAGATAACTATTTGACATTTAAATTGTTTTTCGTCAGATGTGCTCTCTGCTGAACCATTACTGCATGTCCCTTCACAACTTGGAGTATTCCAACAACGGTGATAATTAGTTTCTATAGAGCAGTGACACGACGTAGTATTATTATATATAACTCTATATTGGAGCCTTAATGGGTTAGCTGCAAGGGGCACTACAGAGAGAAACAGAAGGGCGTCATACTGAAGCCGATGCTGTGAAGAGTGATTTCTTAGACCTAAAACGCGCGATTTTTGTTGTTTTAAACAACGTTATTTTAAGCCTAAGAAATCCGCTCTTCCGTTGTTTTTCCCTCCATTTTTATGTAGTGCACCTTATAGTTATGCCCTCCAAAACCCATACTGGTGCATATATGGCGGCAAATGTCACTGCTTTATAAAGCAACAACATTGCTGTTCTGCTCAAACTTCGAATACACTACATCCAGCTTGATAATCTTTTTTTTTGCATAAGCAGCTTACGTATTTTTTTATGAAATTCTTGTTTTATTCGGAGTAAATACCGAGTCCCACTCAAACTCAATTAATTTGTGGTTGTAAAAGATATATCAAAGTCCAGTTGTCCCCGGAAGACAAAAACCACAACACATATATGGCAGAAATTTAATTTTCGGAAATTGATTGCAATTGCATGATTTCCTTGGTCACCTAAAAACACATAACATACATACAATGAGTGATGAGCATCTGGATATCAACCATACCCTTCGACCGGTTTCATACTTACAATTATAATACAGATAAAATTTATAAAAAACATAAGGACAGAAATGGGCTTATGCTGTGTGGGCCGCCATGATGGATGATTTGCGCTGGTCCACTGATCTTTACATTTAGCTTGTCGTCCACAATAACATTTTATAATTTATTAATTGGCAAGTTTTCAAAAACTTCGCGCCACTTTTCCATGTGATTAAAATGTTTCACAGTGTTCTTTACTCCTTTACTGGCTCTGTTTACGGTCTATACTTTCCTTCAAAAAAGAGGCTATATTTATAAATAATCGTAATCATCGCTTGTTTTTGTTAGGTACGCGCCTTGCAGCTACCTGCTTGCCAAACGAATATTGCGTTTTGGTGCGACTTTCAGCCGCATGCGATTCTCACTTATGCCACGATGATTAACGGGAATTACTTAATGAAGTATGCGAGGGGGGGGGGGGCGAAGGCCCGGGTTACATTACTGGAGGAAGACGAGCAAGGTTACGTGGATTACTGCTCTGGGGATTAGAACGCTCCAGATAACATTTGTGTCGTCAATCCTAACCGCTTGCTAAAACTTACTCAAACCTTTACACTTATCTATACCAACCTCTGCAAGTGAAAATATGCATAGAACACTCATTGAAAAACGTAGTACATTTATTAAATAACGAAATTCCACAGACTTTATACAGATATAAAAAAATAATGTTTTGGTTTAAAAATAATTCAATCGATCGGTAATGAAGGTGGTGACCCTCCCCCCTTTTTTTTTTGTTTCAAACAGAACGGGAGGTTTGGGAGTGCAAACAGCAGTTTCTTCCGGATCGTACAATGATGATCATTTGCACTCATATACTTTGCAACAGTTATACGAAACTATGAATTCCAAGACGTGAAGGGCTTGCCACATTCTTATCTTCGTTTCAACGGTAGAAGGCTCGTGCAACGAACGGGAAAAATAAACGTGAGTTAATACACAAATTCATTAACGTTAGCCATTCACTTCACTTCTTACGGAGAAAAATAGTGAATGCTTTCCCATCGATAGACCTTCACTCATTTGCCGCCATATTGGCACTAGTATGGGTTTTGGAGGGCATAACTACAAGGTGCACTACTTAAAAATGGAGGGACAAACAACGGAAGAGCGGATTTCTTAGGCTTAAAATAACCTTGTTTCCTCCAACAACAAAAATCGCGCGTTTTAGGTCTAAAAAAAATCACTCTTCACAGCATCGGCTTCAGTATGACGCCCTTCTGTTTCACTCTGCAGTGCCCCTTGCAGCTAACCCATTAAGGCTCCAGCATAGAGGTATATACAATAATACTACGTCGTGTCACTGCTCTATACCATTTTCCTTCACTCAAACGCCATTCTCACGTCTATTAAACTGAAACAAGTTATCACCAACGCTTTTGCCGAAAAACAAGTCACCGGGTGATTATTACGCTCTCTTTTCTGCTACGACTTCAGTTCTAAGAGGGCATTGTAAACCGCCTCAAAGCAACACTCCATACGTGATAAATAATCTTCGTTCCGAAGTAAACATTAACGCTCAAGTAATTGCGCCAAATAAATGTGTAGAATATTCACCTTTTTCTTCCGTGGATTGCTTTCAATTCCGCCTTGTCCCCATCGATCGAATGAACTGCAGGCATGGAACTCCGGGCCAAGAACGCATGTCCCCTCTGCGCTCGAAATACGGAACCAGGCTTCTAATATACACTTGTAGAAAATGGCACGCTTTCCCTCGATTGATGCTGTACACAAGCAACCTTCACGTTTTATGCCTAACGAGATTTGCATACAGGACGCATGGTACAAGTTTAAAAAAAAGACAATACTGATTTTAGTTAGACAACACAACCTGGAATATCCTTGTTTTGATAAATATTTAGGATAATTCCTACCACCAATCACACTTAAACTTTGACATAAGAAAACAAATACTAAAATTAAAATTTTAGAGGTGGCAATGCCCATTAAGAGGGGGCAATGCAGGTGCCGACAAGCACCGGATGCACCCACTATAGCAGGCGGGGGAGGTTAGCAAGCGAATTGCAATTCGGCAATACGACTGGCCATGCTACCCACGGAGTGTCAGACGTTCATCGATGACAAAAAAACAAACAAATTCGAGAAAATATCCCCACATTACTTTACGTAAACATCCATATCTAATTATTGTAATTACTTTTTCCTTACAAAACCTATGTGCAAAACTCTGATAATGTACCGGTATAACACACTCACAGATTTTCCTTTTAACTAAAATAAGTTCATTATATGTGCGTAAAACGAGGAATAAAATTAAAAAAATTAAGAAATTAACAATTACGAAATTATGTGATTGGTGCCTGCCTCCTGTATGACCCAGTTCTGTAACATTAAAACGTGTGACAATATTGCAGGCGCATTTAAAAAAAAATTTTCCGTCGTAGCGGTTTGGCACAGTCGCTGAAACTTACGAATATTTTGTGAAAGCTATCGCGTGGGATGCACGAATATAGCGAAAGCGTTTCTTGTCCTTGTGAAGAAGAAGGAAGCAATATAATACAAATACAGCTTACATTAAGTCAGTACTGGCTAAACAACAGCATTATAGGGGCAAACGTTAGAATATTAAGCTATTTATTAGAAGTCTTTAGAATCTAACTAATGAAATGTGGACCACTGAAAAATGATTACGGAACTAAACACGAAAGTTAGGTGTTGGGTGATGACAACTTAAAAAAAAGATGTCTATCATTTGTATAATATTATGTGTTTACTTTTTAATTCTTGAGCTGTTAACAAAGATTTCCTTTTTATGCATGTACTGCTATCTAGTCATATTGCTAAGATTGATTTTGTAGAAGCCAGGGATTCATAGTGTCTATGTACACTATTGTTTACTACGGAAATAAAATAATAAAAAAAAAAAGAGAAAAACCAGCTGTAGACGTGGCTACTCGCAAAGCTTTCCGACTGGCTCATTATGTTTTTAAAAAGTTTTCTTTTCTTGACACTGCTTTTTTTGCCTTGTTGTACAAGACTTTTGTGAGACCTGTTCTAGATTACTGCTCGCAAATTTGCAGACCTTTTTATGCTGCGCACTTCGATAAACTTGAAAATTGCCAACATAGACTAACGAAGTGGTGTTCCTCTATTAGTCACCTTTCGTACAATGAACGACTCAAACAGCTCAATATTCCTTCACTTCGTGAGAGGTTTGGTAGGGGTGATCTCTTCCTTACCTATCAGCTACTGTCGGGTACCTTCTCTAATAACCTTTCCAGTTCTTTTTACTTGTAATTTTAACAATAATCAAGGTCACAGCCTTAAATTGCAGGGTCTTGTTTCGAGACTTAACTGTCAGCAATTCTTCTTCACTGAAAGGACTGTTTGTCCATGGAACTCTCTCCCGGAGCACATTGTTTCGGCTTCATCTCTTAACAGCTTCAAGGCTCGACTTGACTTTTGGAAGCACTGATTTGCTTTGGGGGTTCATGGGGGGGGGGGGTGCTTCATAATCCTTGGCTTTGCACCATCTTCTATCTAATCTAATCTAATCTAAAACATGGAACATACTAATTTATTCACTATGAGTTTGCTATCAGTATATACCTTAACGCATACATTTGCATACTACTTTGGTCTCTGCACTCCAACCAAAAGAGGATCGTAGCTGTTGTTCTGTACCACGTGACGAAATGCCCACCATTTGGAAAACCTAGTAATCGTCACCGCAATTGCCCCGCCATATGTAGGGCTGCCAAAATGCACACCGGTTTAGCAGCGAAGCCGCTTATTGCTTAAGGGGAGACTTGAGCATACTTCGTACCTTTCTCGAGATTCCGTGCTTGAAACTTGACTTTGAGCATCGGTTGAAGTCTGAGTTTTCGTTCAGAATACAATTCTCAAGCACGGCTTTAAGTTACTCAGGATTGGAGTCATTGCTCGAGTTAAGTAAGATTACAGAATACCTTCGCGTACTTAAGCACGTTCACGAGTTCAAGTCAAGTAGTAAGTCAACGTTCGGAATACGGGCCTAAGATCCAGAGACGTTCTCAGGTCCCCAGGTGGGCAGGGTGCAACTTACTTTTTTTTTGTTGGGGGTGGGGGTGGGGTGAGGCGTTTGCCCCTTTTTACCTTACTCTTTGCACGCCTTTCTTAGATTTCAACCTTTTCTGCCTAATGGCGCGCACAGGTGGGGGGCAGGGAGGGCATTGCCCCTGTCCTATTCCAAAAATGCCCTTTTTTGTGCCAGGATCGCTGGGCCCGAGAAAGGGCCTAAAAATAGCAAAAAGGGCTAAGAAATAGGCAAAAGAGTAAAAAAAGTGACAGCAAAAAAAAAAATATATATATCCGCTAAAACTAACTGTACTCTTTTGCTAAAAGTTGCCCCTCTCCTTTTGGGGGGTCTGTGCACACTACTGTTTCTGCCCCTCTGTGCTCCACTCAGCCGTTTTTGTTCCGACATTTCGAAAAAGTGTTTTTTTTTGTGCGCCGAAATTTGCTGGCGGCGGTGCGGTGCCTGAGAAAGGGCCTAAAGGCCTAAAATAGGTCAAAAAAAGGCTAACAAATAGGCAGGCGTAAAAGAGTAAAAAGAGCGGCAGCATAAAAAAATTAAATCCCCAGAAGAAAATATCTACTAAGACTTACAGTGCCCTTTTGCCAAAAGTTGCTCCTGCCTTCTCGGGGGGGTCTGTGCAGTGTGCATGCTACTGTTTCTGCCCCTATTTTGCGCCACTTATACTTTGCCGTTTTTGTTCCTTTTTTGGGCCCTTTTTGCACTAGTGCTCCAGCAAATGTCTGCCAGTTTTTTTTTTTTTTTTTTTTTTTACAAAATGGGCACTTTGCCTTGAGGGCAGGGGCCTACGGGAACCCCCTCTTTCGCCCTGCCCACCCTATATCCACGTCCCTGCTAAAAACCACTACTAAGCCCAGCTGAAGCCTGTAGTCTGGGCCCGTTCCGGTAGCTCAACTGGTATAGGAACCCAGCCATACTCGGGATGTCGTGGGTTCGAGTACCAGTCGGGTGAGTAGCCTTTTCGGTCTTTCTCATATTAGTGCATTTTGTATACCCACAAGGCCAGCTGTGAATGCTGACTTTGCTTCGCGAAGCCATCTTTTCAATCGAGCAAATGAAGCGAGCTATTTTGTTTTAACCCTACGATTGTCGTTTTGATATGTTCAGCTACCTTTCTGTCTGCGCCGCTTTATGGCCAATCGCGTGCCTCGATTCGAGCCAAATTAGGTTCGTTAAGCTAAGGTAATTACATTAACTGACACCCACGCAGCGCGACTACTTGTTCCTGGGATTCGCGCACCTTGGTGATTACGAATGGCAACTCAACATGTTCATTGTCCCCAGTTTGTTGCTACGGTTGCTGAAATTACTATTTGTTATCCAGTTATTTACTTCAGATCAGTGGGAGCCCCTGCCAACGTTTCTGAAAGGCGAGTAAACAGTTCGTGAACCCAAAATATGATTTTTCGTTTAAACGTTTTTCTAATCCAGAGTTAAGGTTTTTTGTTGTTGTTTCGAACTAATCCTGAAATTAACACGAAAATCGTTGTGGTGGCTCGTTCTGTCGCCCGCCATGTTGGAAACACGATAGGCAGCCGGAATTATGATTTTCCAACTTACATCTGATGTCCCACTCAAACTACATCTGAAAGAAAAAAGGTGACGGGATACGCAACTAGGAGGTTTACCTGATATATTACGTCACGCTTTTGGGCTATTTTGAAATACCCACCCACCCCTTTGTCACAAATGTCATAAAATTGAAAGCACCCTCCCCCCCCCTAATAATTACATCACGCTTTTGCAATTTTCCCATGTAACATTTCAAAGTATTTTCTTACACTTAAGTTTATTGTATTTTCTTCAAATATCTTAAGAGTCCACGGGTTTAAATGTTGGAGTATGCAGATGTATAAATGGAACTACATGTGAACTATTGTTTTTCCTCAATAATACGCCACAAATTAAGGTGGGGTGAATGTCATGAAAGATTGTGACGTCACAGCTTTGGAAACACCCCCCTCACCCCTGTGTCACAATTATTACAATAAATCAGCCACCCACCCACCCACCCCCCAGAGTGTGACGTAATATATGGATGGCTCCATGGCTTATCGTTCCAGCATCTCGCTATAACCACGGATTAACGCGCCTTACAAGTGTCGTGAAACTTCGTTTTATTTCTCCTCCCATTTCACGCTTTTCCACCAACGGGAATCCGTGTCTGAACCTTTCTTTTAAGAAGGGTTCCAAAAAGAAAATAAACAAACTAACAAACCAATAGTTAAAAACATCCTAATGTTACCTAACACAACCAGATGAGCGCATCATATTTTAATAAGCGAATATTTAGTGCGCGGCGTATCTTGAGTCCTTAACTTGTTTTGCAAGTATCTTATGAACGGCTACTTTTTCCTGGAGGGGGCGGCTTTAATCGACGGCCGCCATTGTTTTTGTAACCATCTTGGATATCAACAAGGCACTCTGCTATCAAACACATACAATCGATTATCTGTGGTCTTTCTGCGGAGAACTCAAAAAAGGCCGCGGACATAATAATTCAATTTTTCTACAAGGTTTCTGTGGATTTCCTTTGCGCTTTCAACAGTGTCTGTGTGTGATGTTATGCTGAGTACTTCTCCGCATGACCACACCATACGAAAGCGGAATTTCTGGGACGAAAACATGTCTGCCCACTAAAGGCCGCAACGTTGTTTTCCACTGGTTACATCCGGGTAGTGCGGGGAAGCCTATGCCTTTCAAATTATAAATAGTGAAAACCCAAGTGGGACAGCAAACAGGTAACTTGTGGTCCTAACCTCGTAATGGACAACGCGTGGTCTCAAACCCACATAACACCTCCAGAACAATAGCGTATATTATATATGACGTCATAATATAATGTTTACCATCAGGTAATGCCGTAAATATAACAAACACAGTAAGAAGACTCTTAAGTCAAAACAGTTAGAAATGGGTATCTTGTGGTCGCCTCCACTCTGCCATCGTGTGACGAGCATCATAACTAAGCCAAGGAAGATGCAGCAGGTTACTGGAACCAATGGCCTAGCACGCCGGGCGCTAACTCGGCCAGTACCTTAAGATCGACAGTCATCGACTGCTAGTTGGCAAAAGTAAACAAATACGGCATTTATAGTAATTAAAAAAAAATTGTGAAAATATGGCTTTGAAAAATTTCAAGGGCAATGAAATTGCTGAAAATAACTTGTTTTGCAGGGCTCTTAGAGACTTAAAGAAACCCCCTCTTTCCTTATACCATTTAGCAGAATTCTCGGATCCCATTCTGAATTCCATTTTTTATACCACTTAGTAGAATTTTCGGATCCCATTCTGAATTCCATTTTTGTGTCTCTCCCCCTCGTGCCCCTTCCCCCGCCTGCCCCACAAAAAAAAATTGTTGTTGGGTGTTCCAATGGAAGTGACCGCTTCTTAAACCAAAAACAAGCAGTCTGCAATAAAGACTTGGCTTTGTGAGGATACACTAATCTGAGAAAGAAAGAAAAGACAACTGCCCCGACTGGGACTCGAACCCAGGACTGCCCGTTTACTCGCACGGCTCAGATTCTTTCTCAGATTAGTGTATTGTGTATATGCTCACAATGCCAGTCTTTAATGCAGACTGCTGGCTTCGTTTACCCTTTACCTTGTGATTACTTTCTTTATTGACCGCTTCTTATCAGACTTTGCAAGATTTCTAAACTGAAAAGTTCAGTTCGGTTTTAGGAGTTAAGTGCTTTTTTTACGGTTTTGTTACTGTTACAGTCATGTGTTTCTAACGTTGTATTGGTCGACCAAAACCGGAGGTGGAAAATTAACTGTCCGGAAATGGGCGTAAATGCGTAATGGTCACACCTTTTGCGAAAGAGTTTCCATTTTCGAAATCTGACCATGTTCATTACCGTGCCGAAATGAATATGGTTCAGCCAACTGCCACACCCCCACGTGGCACGTCACAGTGTCATGATGACGTAAAAGATGGTGCGACGAACGCACTGGATAAACAAACATGTCGGCGAGGTACGCACTAGAAACTGTAGTGTCCGTGGCCTATCTTGAGTTCACCACAGAACGAATACAGATAATCGATTGTATGTTTTCGATAGCAGAGTACCTTGCTGATATCCTAGACGGTTACAAAAACAATGGCGGCCGTCGATTAAAGCCGCCCCCTCCAGGAAGATGTAAGCCGCTCGTAAAATACCTGCAGGACTCAAGATACGCTGCACGCACAATAATTACGAATTTTGTATGACAGTGCTTTTCAGTATTCTTCATTCACGTCGTCTGCTTTGCGTTCATCACCCTACGGATGATAAATTACCATTTTTCAAGATATTCGAGCACTTTTCCAGGCACGGAATTTCATTATTACTTTTCAGGACATTTCTAGGTTTTCAAGGACTCCCACGAACCTTGAATTACTTGTAGATCTGGCTAAGCACACTAAGATGATTAGTTTTTTTTAACATTTTCCGGCGTTGTCGTTTAGCCAAGTAGAGTGCACCAATCATTAGCTGTGCAAAAGTTGAAATGGTAAACTTCATCTGAGTACAGCAGAAAGGTTTCGCGTGGACTAAATAAAAACGCCTCGTACAAGCACTTATTGTGTGCGCGGTGTATCTTGAGTCCTGCAATTATTTTGTGAGCGGCTACGTCTTCCTGGATGGGGTGGCTTTATTCGATGGCCGCCATTGTTATTGTATCCATCTTGGATATCAACAAGGCACTCTGCTACTGAAAACGTACAATTGATTATCTGTGTTCGTTCTGCGGAGAACTCAAGATAGGCCGCGGACACTATAGTGTGTTTTTTTTTTTTTTTTTGTGGATGAAACTCTTGATTATCGAAAAATGATCGATAACTATAACTGGTTATTTACCACGTGCTCCTGTTTAATGATGCGGAACCTATCAAACACATTCAAAACGCCATCGTGCGGACGATACAAGCACTTTGAACGACTCATGATATGCAGGAACAGTGACCTCAGTATCCCTGGGTTGTTTATTTTACGTACACTATCATTATTTGTCTATAAAACAAGCACGATCCCTATTAGCGTTCTCGTTCTACGTTTGTTTACATTGACGCAGCTATAGTAGCTTTAATGTTGCAGCCACTAGGCCTATTATTGATTAGTAGTAAATAACGCTTTAAGTGTGTAAAACACGGATGTAAGCTGTAAAAAAAAATGTTCTAAAGGAACAGGTCGGGGTTTGCGGGTTTTTGCCACCAAGTGGTTAAAACCGTATTTTGCCATAGTTTTACCGTCCCGGCAAAAACTGGTTTTTGCTATGTTATTGCCCCCTGGAACAGATACAAGAAAAAGACATGTAAACCATCAGCGTCGCACTAATACGTGTAAAATAAGCACGAGCTGTGTAATGCTCTAAAGCAGTGGTTTTCAACCCATGGG
>JAHWFP010088313.1:0-23273 GCA_023313725.1 Lithobius niger | reverse complement strand
AACAACAATAAACAACACTAAAACAGCATTCGAAAGGCCCTGGTCCTGATTAATACTTACATTTTAAGCCATCAAAAGTGAAAATTGGTTCATTGGTTCAATCTCTAGGTGAGAGCAAAATTCACCAACAAGAATAACAACAACAACAACAACAAACAATATAGTATTGCAGTCACATTAAAATAGCGTTCATATACGTACGTCTTAAAGCTATAAAACTTGAAAATCAGTTCGTTGGTTAAATCTCCAGGTGAGTGCAAATAGTCCCAACAACAACAACAACAACCAGAAATGGTCTTGCTTTGGAGGCCAAACCGTTCGTTTGTTGTGATTAAAAATTTTAATGCGTGCAACCGTTGTGATACGACCCAAAATACCGGTACCCAATTTCGTTGGCGTGTGTCAGTTCTGGGATAAAACACACTATTTCATAGTTTGAGGTTTAACGTGTTAAGATCATATGATGAGGCTTTCATAACGATCGCTATGAAGACCACAAAATGAGCTGCGCTTTACATTCTGCTTTCACCAATTGGAATGCTGATATCACACGGAAACCGGGTTTAAGTTTTATCCGTCTCAAACTAAAATATTACACACACGCCTAGTCCCCACACTGCCAAAGTAACAAACAAAAAATCGAGAAAGTTAACAAAAATGGCCACTCGTCGGAACAGGCTTGTAAAGCATCTCCTTTATGAAGATCAGCTTACGTATTTGAGACTTTCTCATATGCAGCAACGTCGACTAACGCCCTTGTGCGCAGTGAGAACTTTAGAATGGCTCGTTCGAAAGTTCAAGTTACAGTACGAAAAGGTTGTGCTGAAAGTAAATGGTACGAGTAAAAGCATTTCCTCTAATTTGTATGAATAATATATTACCTTTTGCTTGGGAGCAAACACTTAAGTCGGTACGTAAAAGGTCAGTGGCAAAGCCGTGCGGCTGGCTTTGCTGCATTGCACGGTTGCTTGTACGTGTACGTGTACACTTGCCTTTGCGGTTTACGTATACTCATCTCCATGGATACTCGGATTTGGTATTCCAACATAATAATGTACAGTCTGTTACACCGCTTATTACCATACTTTTGCCGTTTTCATTGTTGTAAACAGTCCTTATGTATCCCGTATTGGATTCTTACAACAATGGTAAGAGCAGTACAACAATGTAACCTATTGACCCTGGTTTCTTAAAACTGGTTCACGTTCCACTTCAGCCAAAGCCTGGCTCAAAACTTCTTCTTCAACTTCGTCAAACAGTTGGTCAACGCCCAACGAAACACTGAATTTAGCCATCAACATCATTAAAGACGTATGATGTTAGTACGTGTGTGTTTGTACCGCTACTCCTCTGGAACCAAAACACCGACAAATATGTGAGTAGGACCAAACGAAAGATAATTAAATTGCGCTTCGGATAGGCATATTTCCATCACCGTAATTTGATATTATGACCCTCAAATAGGCGAAAAACCGTTCAAAACTAACGTCAAAGTTTTTTTTTAAACCCTCATAATGTTTGTTCATGCACGGGTTAAAATTCGTGACGAACAAACCGTCTTGAAGCTATTAGTTACGTAATGAGATGATCTGGAAAAGGATGTACGCAAAAACATAACCTATAAAAGGACGACGTATTTTGCAACATACCATATATAGATCTTGAAGGTTTGTATGAACTGACTTAATGCAAGGAAAAATCGGACCCGTAAACCAGGTTTTAAAAGGATGTCAAAGATTCGTGTCTTAGAAGCACGGAGATGCGTGGATTGAGCGAGCAAAGCGAGCGATTTCCACGCGTGCAAACAAACAAATCGTATGTTTTGAATGATGTTGGTGAGATGCAGACGTGGTGAGGAATGTGATAAATGAACTGTGAGCAACAATTGCAATTAGTTTGCATCGAAATATACATCGATTTTGTAATCCTTTTGGAATCAAAGAAATTACATGAAGCATGGATCGACGCCAATGGAGTGAGTGAAGCGAACGATATGGCTAGTAATAAAAATGCAAACATCAAAAAATTATCAAAGCGCAGGGAAATCGAAGGGACGAACGGACACCAATAGACGAGTGCGCGAATCCGTGGTAATAAGTGTTCTGTTTCGTTTGTTGCCGGTCTTCCTCCGTTGTAACAATGAAAAGTCAAGCCGTGCTAAACCAATTTCAGTACCATTAATGGCTGCAAATAAACACGATCAAACGTCGAAAACAGCCTTTCAGTAAGGTAATAAGAAACTTATAGCCATCCTTTTTCCAATAATGGGGAACAGTAAGTGATTTATTGGATAGTTTTTACGTACTCGGATCAGAACATCCTCGCTCTTCGGTCTCGGACGATTCTGGCTCCTCGTACGAAAAAACTATCCAATAAATCACTTACTGTACCCCATTGTTGGGAAAAGGATGGCTACAACTATTACTTACAGTAATTGGGATTTGGGAAGCGGTATTTATTTTGCCATAACGTTTTGGCTTCCATTATGGCATGTGGAGCGGCGGAAAATTTAATCCAGTGTTCAGTTTGTGCAATTATTTGTTGAACCGCATTTTGAGGGTTTGTGACACTGACAATTGTTCAACCCAGAGTTCCTCGCGTATGCCTTTTTGATATCCTGGATCGGATAGATACCTCAAACATATCTCCATTTGTTGTCGAGATGTGAGTGCAACACCACGAGATTCTGTGGCTGTGCACAGGAAGGTACTGGCTGGCCACTCCACGTTTTCTAGCGACTGTGGATTAGTGAGGAATGAGACTGGTATTGTTTAACATTTCGCCACCGTAGGAAGGTGTGAGTCTATAGCTCTGATAAGATGCATCTTTTTGGAAGGATTTGCTATACACCATTTACTTCTTGAGCAAAAGGTCGGGAGAAAAAGCACTTGCTTCTGACTCGGAAGTAGAAGGTTTTCCTTTTTTTTTTGTTTGTTCTTACTATACTTGGAAGGATTTACTTCATATTGTGCAAGTAGAATATTATCGTTTTGTTTAAAAATTCAAACGGCCCATTGCTGTTCTTCAATGGAGCTAACTCAACCCTACGTTACTAATTCAACTTGAATTAAAGTTAAAGTCAGTTTTGCACTTAAAGTTTAAGCAGTCACTGCACATATGGCCGTAAGGGACGTGAATTTAACCTATTCCATCTTAAATACATTGATTGACTTGCCCATCGAAACTTTCTACAGCTCAATTTTCGCACTCTCCAACACCAGTTTTTCGAACTGGTATTGGCTATTGCTGTTTCACTGAGCGTGTCATCAGTATAGCAAGTATAAGAATGCCTTTCCAGATTCTCGGCAAGCACCAAATTTGCTTTAATAGTCTGCAGTGAATTCAACAGCCCTCAACACCTGGAAGAGCGCCATGACAAAGAGCATGAGCTCTTCATCAGTTTCTCGTTCCCATATCGTTATTGTTGTTGTTACAGCTTATTGGCGATGATGTGTACGCAGACCGGGGAGGGGGGAGAGAAAGGGACAGGTATGTTGGCCAGCCGTGCCTACTCCAGCGCTTGTGACCGTTGTTGGCCAGGGGTGGATCCACGTTTCTTTCAAGTAGTGGGTGCTGTGCCCACTCTCATTTAATATTCACCACTTAGAAAAAAAAGGAATAGAGCTCATATTCCCATGGAATTCACAGCTCCTAAGGTAACACAAATAAAAAACGAATCAAAGTTCACTTGAAGGAATTTTTAAACCTGTTTTTGTTCCTTCATAATATCAAAAAGTAGATGCAGTTTGTGCTTGAAATGGGGTAGTCTCGGTTGTGTGTGGGTGTGTTTAATTTGTGTTTTGTTAGTTTGGGGGATTTGTTTTGTCAGTGTTTGTTGGTTTATGTTTAATTCTGTTTCGTGTGAGCGGTAGTGCGTGCATTTCTAACGTGTGAAACATTCATCCTCTTCCTTGTTCAGGGCGTTTGTTTTGTCACAGGGAGTTCGAATCTTGGGGGAGGGGAGTGGGGGCGATCGTACCATCAACACCATACTGGATGCGCCTCTGTCACTGGCTGATCGTCCGTTCTATCAACGACGGCCGTGGGATTGCTCGTCCTTGCTGTTCCGGTTTGACGTTTTGTTTTTGCGTGTTTTTTTTTTCCATTCTGGTTTTGGGGGTGGGGGTTTCCCCACAGGCAAGAAGCTTTTCGGTTTGTGGTTCCGTTCGGTTGACGTCCCCGGCCTGAAAAGCCGCAAGGTGTATTTTTTAAGATCATTTATTATTTCCTATTGCTTTTCTTTACAGCCAGGTGGCTCCTGTCACGTGCTTGGCCACCTGGTGTTTGTAGGGAGTGTTGCTCTGACGTCATGGCGAGCAAGGTGGCTTTGGTTGGCAGCCCACCCACGCCAGTCACGCTTGCTGCTAAATCTATCTGGACTGGACAGAAAAAGTTGGCTTAGTTCTTACGAAAGGCGCGTAATATGACTACGAACACCGCCAAGGGAACGTTATGAGGACTTTTGTACAGCGAAACGCTAAGAGTAGGTATTTTGTAAACCAGGAAGGATGCTCAGGTTCCATCGTGTAATGGCTTCGGTCCAACATTGACTGTGCATTCGTGACGAAAAGGGCCCCGGATATTCCCTCGTGCTCATGGTCGATTGTGGCATGTATAATTTCCTAGCCAAGTTATCCTAGTCCGTCCAGAACCAACCTAGCAGTAACAAGCAAATGGTGTTAGTCGCTTTAAACTGAGATAACCGTAGTATTTGAAAAGGACATTATTTCGACTATTTGCCTCATTGTTTGCATATGGTTTCAGTTTCGCTTTCTGTATAATGATAAACTTTAATTTTAGCAAATCGCAATTATCGCAATTATTGTTAAATTAATTTCAATAAATAAATAAATAAATTAATTAATTGTTGCTTTAATTCTGGGCGGGTCCTTAATTATGGCCGGGTAAGAATTCCGTGAAATGGGTAGTAAAAAGGCATGTCCTTCAGATAAGATAGCCATCAAAATTAATTTGTTTTTAACGAAACATAGCCTACATATTCGAAAATTATTAATGGGTGGTTCTCGAATTTAGGTTGGTCTCTACACGGTGGCCGCGTCAAAACAGTATAATTTCTAACCCAACGCCTAGGCTATTAATAATAGAGCATTTACAGGAATTTTGTACTTTTCGCCATTGAACATTGTTTATGTATTTACAATTTAATGCAAATTTGTCTGTGAATTTATAGACAATTAATATTGTTTGTTTTTTTCAAAGAAAGAGAAACAGTGGAAGAGTTTAACAACGCTTTAAATTGCTATGTATCAAATTTATAAATCGAAAAATAAAACGAAAACGTCACCAGAAAAATTAAAATTAGAAGATCAACTAATTCATCGAAGAGGACTTGTAGCCTACCAAAATTCGGTTTTATAAAAAAAAAAAAACCGCAACTGAGCAAACGGCTCTATTAGCGAGTAGAGCCATTCGATCAGTTTCGTCTTATCACGAATTAATCACGATGCTTGGTTACGTTTTGACGAATTATGTGTTCCCATTATCTGATAAGGCTGCAAAATTATGTAACAACAGCGTCATGTAAATTTAAGTTTTATCTCAAGCTGATCAGCCGTGGTGAAGTATACGACCCCCCGACAAACGGAGACACAGATGGACAAGAGTTTCAGAGTCAAGAAATAATCTTCGGCAATAACGTGAATTATACCGGCGGATGATGCGGAATAGACTCAATAATATCGAAGGCCTCGAGTAAACTTGCTCTTGGTGCAATCAATCGAAACCGAAATACGTAACCTAAAAAATTAAACTGTTTCCCTAAAGCTTTAAAGTGGCGTTGTAGATATTGACTCAATGGCTTCTCAAAAGCTTTTTGCACTACAGCTTCCAACAGGAAGTCGAAAAACAGCAAATGAAAACTATGTTTTTTTCAACGAACGAAACGTACAAAGCCAATGAAGATAAAAAATGTAAATAAGGTTCGTAGGTGCCCTTGAAAACCTGAAATGCCCTGAAAAAATTGAATTAAAATGACATTCAGGCATGCAAACGTTCCAGAAAAATTGTAAAAAGTGCCAATAAGTCCCTGAATACTGGAAATTACTACAACAGAAAAAAAAGATAAAAATCTTGTAGCGCCAGTGCAGTAGTTTTATTGTGCAGTAAGTTGGTTGTATCGACGAGTGCCGTCGGTCCCGTGACGATTCGGTCTTAACAAAATAAAAAAAAAAGACCACTTTACGAAAATTTCGTTCCAAAATAAAAAAAAAATAATAAAAATGCCAGTATAAAATTGAGGACCAACTCTGACAACCTTGTCCCCAAGTTATGTTATCTTATACCCGTATAGGCCTAAATGTCAGCGACATTTTGGTGCACAGACATGTTGGTGAAATATGTATAATGCGCACACCCACAGTTTCACCAGTCTTCAAATTTCCCGGCAGTGAGTTTCTGGCATTTCTGATTGGGGAAGGTTTTGGATGTTTTTCGATTCCCTCGAAGTGCGGCCCGCCACAGTTCTGATTGCTCTAAGGCTGATGTGCCAGTGATAAGCTGAAAATTGATTTCGTAGTGCTTCATGAAGCTCAATTTATTTGCGTTACTTATTCACTCTAGCGATTTCATTTTTTTTTTAGAAGGGCCGAATTTTTGTAGGGTTATCTAGACACACGAAGTTAGGCAACAAACATCACATTAATTCAATTGTCGAGGTTGTAAACTATTGTAGCGTGACGCCATAGCGTCAGTGTCTTATATCTTGAAGCATAGTTGGGCACATTTCAGGTACTTGGGGAAAAATAATAATGCGATACAAAAGCTTAAATTGTGTTGAAATCGAGAGCAATGACCCACCTGACAAAAATTAACTCGTGTTTGAATGCCAGCTAAGCTGCTTTCAATGCAAAATCTGACCTACAATAACGTTGAAAATGTCTTACTACTAGCTAGCTAGTCCTCTCATCCTCATGTTAAATCCCATAGGGTGATTATTCATCGATTCCCAGAAAACGGGAAGGCTTCCAGCTATGAAACTGGACGAATGGGTGCAGTACAATACGAACTGCGTACCTTTTTATGGTTTGGAGCCTGGAGGCGTAACGGGGATGGCGTAGGAGGGCGCGTAAGTACAAAAATATTGTTATAACCATTGTTAGTCTTTTCGGCATCGTCGCTCATTGGACGGCCAAAGTTCGGACAATGAAAACGTGTATACTGATGTGCGTGCCTAGACACACACTAGTGTATAACGATAAATCTAAACAACGTTGCAAAGAAATTGTATTCATGTCCAATTCACGAAAATATACTAACTGTAAAAACAAAGTAAAATAAACAAAGCCAAAAACTGGTAAGGAGGCAACCAAGTTGAGAGTGGTTCGGCCCTCCAAAAGGGTGATATCAACACACCAAATCTAACTAAATAAAACATATTACAACAAAATTAAAACCAAACTAAAAACCTATAAAGAGGTCACCAACTTGAGAATGGTTCGGCCTACAGGCAAAAGGTAGTAGCAAATTGTGGAAAACCAATTTCTTGTTGACGTAGCACTTTATTAAACATCTGCACGGTAGTGGAGTTGAGCCAATATACAATTAAAAAAAAGGCGTGATATCATATCAAAAACCAAAACTGGTACAAGGGGCCGCCAAGTTCCGAATGGTTCGGCCCTTCAAACGAGTAATATCAACACACCGAAACATTTGCTTACTTAATTGCACCAAATAATACTTAGGACTTTCAATGAAAACTTGAACATTGCTACCGAAAGTAGCAATGTTCTAGTTTTCATTTAACCTTCGAACTATTAGTCGGTGCGATTAACTTGGCGAAAGTTTTGGTGTGTTGATATCACTCCTTTGAAGGGCCGAACCATTCGGAACTTAGCGGCTCCTTTTACCAGTTTTGGTTTTTGATGTGATATACTATACGGGGAAAAATTGTTGCACCATGGCGAATTTTGTAACCGAATTGTGGTGGGCCCGCGTCGATCGACAAATGGAACAAAATAGTCACTTGCAGCTTGTCGGAGTATATGAATCATATACAACAAATTTGCTTTTTAATTGTCCTAAAATTGTTTCGGTGTCTGTTAACCTTTATGGTCCTTTTTGACCCTTTGTGGTAATTTGTGTTGACCTTGTGGTCCTTTGTGGCCCTTGAATTTGCATCGACATGTCCTGGAAAAATCCTTGAATTTTCAGTTTACAAACGACTACGAACCCTAGTGCACGTAACAGTTTGTAGCAGCCAAGTCTTTTCTTCGAAACATTTGGTATGGTGGGTAGGGGCTCTACCGCAATATTGCAATGGTCCCTGAACCAACTATAGCTATGCTATTGAGTAGTACGACACGTTTTGCGTGCGATATGGCCAATGATTTACGTTAAATTTGAGTCACTTTTGAGTTCCGAAACACCACATTGAAAATTCCAAACTTTTTGGTACTTTTTCCACACTCACTGACTTTTTAGAGAAAACCTTGAGAGTGGCCGCCCCCAGCTAGGGGTTCTGGAGGAAGCAAGTCTTTTTTGGGAAAAAAACAACAACGTGTTGCCTCTGCACAGTGTCCCCAAACTACCGTTTTCCACCAATAAAGATATATCAAGCAAGACTTGAAGGCCGTACTCAAATCCACCGCAAAACACGCAAACGTTTTCCGTGACACGCAGAAAGAGTGCAAAAGTTTTAGGCCTAACCCGTAAAAAAAGATTGATTCAGCTTTGAATCGGTGTTGGTATTTACTATTTTCTCTGCTGCAAAGGACTTTTAAACGCATGCGCAGTAAGCAATTTCCATATATTTTATTTAACCTTCGAACTATTACTAGGTGGTATTAGCTTGGCGTTTGATATCACGACTTCACACGGCCGAAAACCTTGGCGGGAATCCCTAACAAGTTTTGTTTTGGGGTAGATAGAAAAAACTGCCTGATAAACAGTACTTTGTTGCTCAGCTAGGCCTAACTTCCCCTACTAAGCCGAATCAAAATTAACAGATACTAGTGTTACCGAAGTGCAGTTCGAAGTGTTTTAATTAATTTTAGCTAAGATTAGTCTGTTTATTCAAGAGTAAATAATATCGTCCACACTTATACCAGCGGTGAAATCGGTAGTTTCAAATTGATAATTAATTTGCAAATTCCTGACTTAAAGGCGCCTTTACACCTTTTTAACCCCTAGCTGCAGCGCCGTAGAATCTTCGAGCAATATGAAGCGGTAAATTAAAAATGGAACAACACTATTCGCAGCAGCGCCGGGATTTTTCATAACTAAAACGGGATCACGTGACCCACATCAGCCTATTGGATGACAGAGAATCTGGAACGTGGATGCTGTGTTTAGAATATGGGCAGTGCTATCGAAAGGATGAACAGGCGCCTTTAATGTCCAATTTCCTGACTTTTTTTCTGACTTTCCTGACTGGTAGAACCATGGCGAATGACGAGTTCCGTTGTTTGTTAGTCTTTGGCGAAAAGGATTTTGGTAAAAAGGGTTGAAAGTGTAAACTATACGTAACAATCCTTATTTACAGAGCCGGTAACCTCAGCAACTTTTTGGTAGAATGTTTACGTAAAGAGATGTGATCGCTGGGAAACGATTTGTGTGCTGCTCCGTATAATGACTTTGTTTTTGTGAAGAGGGATAAACACCACATCAATTGCCGTCGTAAGCTATCGTCATATTTCTTTCACGTGACTCAGCGTCCCCCCCCCCAGAGAATCAATGCCCGGTTGGTGTGGGCCTCTGTTTGAGATTCGCCTACTGGTTCCAGTGAACAACGGACCCGTGCTTGAATCACAGTTTGGTGGCAATTTTTATTTAAAGGGATATACCTCCCAGTGCCATTTTTCTCAACCATGACATTAAGTACGACTCCAAAGGTCTATTTCCTTACCGTTAGTCAATCCCTTGGTAAAAATCCGTTTTAAAATGTGGCGTCTAGGAGATTTCCTGTTGAATAATTTTTAGCTTTATTTACTGTATCCTACACGTATATGATGCTTTGCGCGCTTACAATAATCAGGACGTCGTTTCATCTCTGTGTGTATATACTAATTTTCTAATAATTACCATGAAATCAAAAATCTAAAAGGCTAATGCGGTAAAAATTGAAATGAATTATTCCAATAGATCGCCGAAGCAAAATAATAAGACACTGGCCTAGAAAATTATAAACTGTGATGTTAAAATACGAGAATCATTCCGGTTTGTGACGACGCAATCTTTAACTTGATGCTGTTTCGTGTACTATCCCCAAAGCCAACCGAGACAACAGCTACGATCTTCTCTGTGAGGAACGTAGCTACCACCCCAGCCGACCTTGGCTCTCGTAAATGCGCGTATGGCGATCTGCGCGTAGCTGTGATAAGGCAGGCGGAATGTTATAAGGCAGGCCGGGTGTGTCCCTTTAAAAAAAAGAATTATTCGGATTAGGGATGGCGCGACTCAAAAATTTGTATTCCGATACAATTTTTTAATTATCGCGATAATCAATAATATCTCAAAAAAACAAATTTTGAAGCTGGAATAACCATTTAAATTTTGTTAATTAAAAAAAAAAATCTTGGCTGAAGCCTACAGTGCAACCTTCACGAATGGGAATTGTGTGGTACTCGCAATTTAGCCATGTAGACATGAAAATGCACGTGCCATTGTCCATACTTCCTCACCATGTAGAAACAATTGAACAGTTGTGGTCCTACTTAATGCTTAAATATTGTCTGCCATAAACTAATTCTCCAATCGTCTAAACTGGATAGCAACAGTATTGCCCACTTGGTTGGAGAGCCCTTGTAATTCCACACGCAACGCCGCAAACCGCTTTTATCTAGCTATTATGGTTTCCGAGATATGATAGTTTAAGCATCGGGGTTTGCACGATAATTCCATAAATCAGAAAAAGTACGGTACAATAATCTAAAAATTTTTTTATCACGATATTATCGAATTATCGCGCTACCCCTAATTCGGATTAACATCTTTTTTAGCGTTGTTATGACGCTGGGGGACATACGTCAGGAACATACAACAAAAATATGCAACGAACTCGTTTGATGTTTAATGTGTCGTTTAACTGGACAGGGGTCAAGGAAAACGCAAACAAGCTTTTCCTTTTACCACAATGCTGGGGTAGTGTTTAGTTCACGTGAAACCTTATTGCTGTATTCAGCCATTTGACGCGTAACCATAGTTAGAAAGCATGCTGATTTACTACAGTGAGCTGAACGTTCCATCACTTTTCTTGCAAATTTTGATCTTGCAGCTTTTTGTGTCTTTTTCTCTTTTTTTGTGGGGGGGGGGGGTTTGGGATTGGGCAGTGTTTCTTTGAGAGTAGATTTATGTTGCTCACTCCTCTTCGAATTAATTGTATTATTGATTTTATCTAACTTTTCATTAATGTGTTGTGAGATTGTCGCACTATGCGCTCTTGAGATCCCCCCCCCCCCCCCAAAAAAAAACACTTTTCATTACAACAGGGGAAGCTAATGTTATTTGATGTTTTATTACGCCCGTTTTAAGTACAGTGTTAAACAAATTAGAGTGCTAACTTCCAACAAATTCTGTGCCCCAACGGTATAACTAACAGCCGTATAGTCGTATAAAATTAACAAACCGTTTTTACAGGTTAATTGAAACTGCACGTTGTTTATGAAACTTCACCACCATACCTTCGAGACCTAATTTTGCGGTATGAATCATGCGGTTTTAGACATTATGAGTGCACGGTAATTTACGGTAATTTACGCTTGTATTGTAAATTTAAAATTTGTTCACCATGCAGCTGTTTATGGCATTCGTCGTAAAAATTGCTCTTTCAAGATGTAAAAAAAAAAACGCATCTTCGCATTGTGGTTTCGTTTCTTTTCATGCAGTAATTAATGTTTTTTTTTTAATAATTCCTTTTGAGCCTTAAGTCAGCCGAAGCAATTTAATGCTGATTTGGCTGAACCGGCTCAATGTTGAACATTAACCGACTTTTTGAGAGAAGAAATATCTGGAAAAGGGAGGAGCCAATCCGGGGATTCCATCCAGGAAACCTTCGATTACGGTTGGGCCCGAAAAATTGTCCAGAATAGTTCCCATAGCCGCTGAAGGAGCTTCATGGTAGCCTCTCACGCTACCCTGGACGGCAGTCCTGGCGGGGACTTTGTCATGGTCCCCTTTCCAGGGGTTCGACCAGATCCGCAAACCTCCAGCAACCAGGCTGAGCTCTCTCACAGCTCAGCCACGATGACCACATTACTAATGGTGTGTCGTTTTCTTATATGAAGAGCAGCATTCTCAAGCTTCTTGTGGTACTCTCATGCTGTACAAAACTTATCGCGACGTATACAATAAGTCCTCTATTTGTAGCCCGGGCTACTGGTTAAAAATCAAGCCATATTGACGAGGCTACAATTAGAGACCAGGCTACAACTAGAGACCAGCTACTACAAAATTTAGAAAGAAAATTCACAGTATGAATTTAGACACACGCTAGTGTGTCGCGCCACGTTAGGCAACAATCATCACAACAAACATCACATCAATTCAATTGTCGAGCTTGTAAACCATTGTAGCGCGGCGCCATAGCGTCAGTGTTTTATATCTTGAAGCATAGTTGGGAACATTTCAGGTACTTAGAGAAAAATAATAATGCGGTACAAAAGCTTAAATTGTGTTGAAATCGAGAGCAATGACCCACCTGACAAAAATTAACTCTTGTAGGAATGCCAGCTAAGCTGCTTTCAATGCAAAATCTGACCCTTAATAACGTTGAAAATGTGTTACTAGCTAGCTAATTCGCTCACCCCATGTTAAATCCCATAGGGTGATTATTCATCGATACCGAGATAACGGGAAGGCTTCCAGATATGAAATTGGACGAATGGGTGCAGTACAATACGAACTGCATACCTTTTATGGTTTGGAGCCTGGGGGCGTATCAGGGATGGCGTGGGAGGGCGCGTAAGTACGAACATATTGCTATAACCATTGTTAGTATTGTCGGCATCGTCCGGACAATGAGAACGTGGATACTGACGTACGTGCCTAGACACACACTAGTGCATCACGAGAAATCTAAACAACGTTGCAAAGAAATTGTATTCACGACCAATTCACGAAAAATGAACCAACTGTAAAAACAAAGCAAAATAAACAGAGCCAAAAACTGGTAAAGCGGCCACTAAGTTGAGAGTGGTTCGGCCCTTCAAAGGAGTGATATCAACACACCAAAACTAAAAATAAAACAAATAAATAAAACAAATGACAACAAAATTAAAACCAAACCAAAAACCCATAAAGAGGTGACTAAGTTGAGAATGGTTCGGCCTATAGGCAAAAGATGGCAAATTCTTGAAAACCAATTTCTTGTTGACGTGGCACTTTATAGTACACATCTGCACAGTGGTGGAGTTGAGCCAATACACAATTAAAAAAAAAAAGGAGTGATATCATATCAAAAACCAAAACTGGTAAAAGGGCCGCCAAGTTTCGAATGGTTCGGCCATTCAAAGGAGTGATATAAAGCACACCAAAACATTCGCCAACTTAATCGCACCGAATAATACTTCGGACGCTAAATGAAAACTTGAACATTGCTACCGAAAGTAGCAATGTTCTAGTTTCATTTAACCTTCGAACTATTAAGCGGTGCGATTAAGTTGGCGAATGTTTTGGTGTGTTGATATAACTCCTTTGAAGGGTCGAACCATTCGGAACTTGGCGGCCCCTTTTACCAGTTTTGGTTTTAGATATGATACATTTACAACATGTGGCTGACACTAAAAACGGTAAATAATGTTACATGAATGCTTTTACCATCATACGGCCTGGTAATGTGATGGATGTGTTCATTTATAGAATTTTTCAAAAATCTAAGTCATTTTGACCCGGATACAACTGGAGACCTGGCAACAACTAGATAGAGACCGGCTACAGCTACTAATTCATAATTGGGAAAACACCCGGCTACAATTAAGAGACTGGCTACAATTGAGGACCCGGCCACAAATAGAGAATTTACGGTAATAGCAATATCAATTCGATGCAGTTGTAGTTGCAGACGGATAGGATGGAGAAGGACCGGCTGCAACATCTAAAACGTTGCAGCCGGACTTTCCCTGTCTGTATGAAGTGTCAACAGTCCTCAGCTGCTGGAAGAGCGCTTTGATAAAGAACATGTGCTTTCTACAAGTTGTGCTCTCGCTCTTACTGTTATTGTTGTCCCGCTCTCGTCGTCTATGGGGGGGGGGGGGGAGGAAGGAACGAATATTAGGCAGCAGTGCCTACTCCATCGCTTGCCTTGTGACTACTGGCTGATCGTCTATTCTATCGACGACGTCGGTGTCGTCTGTTCCGAACTGAAATTTTTTTTTTTCTTTCTTTTTCATGTTTTTGCCGTTCTGGTTTTGGGGGGTTCCTTCCCCACTACTCATTACCATTCTCACCCCCAACAAGTTTTTCGGTTTGTGGTCCCGTTCGGTTCAATGCCACGGCTTGAAAAGCTGCAAACTGTATTTTTTTAAGATCGATCAAAATTTGGCCCTAAACTATAGGTAACTGTTAGCCAGTCAGGTTTAACTACAAAGAGATAACTTCTTTTACAAGCTAAAAGAAAATGTATAAGATGCTTGCCAATCAGAGGAACTCTTTACTGTCACAACAATTCTTGTTATACATAAAATAAAAATATAAAAACAAAATAATGATATAAGTAAGAAAATTGGCAAATAGAAGCTGGAAGATAGTGGTTTGTTTATTAACGAACTTTGAGATGGAGGTCAATTTGGAGTAGTAACCTCTAAGACACAAATAGCTGTAAACGCGGTAACATAAATGAACAAGCGGCTGAAGCGAATACCTAATCGCAGTCGGTCTTTTGCACACTCCCGCCACTTTCGAATATGTTGCGGCGCACACCTCTATCACGCACTGCAGTAGCACTCTCCATTATATAATCTAAACAAGCGGCTACAGCGACTGCCTAGCCGCTTGTTCTAGGCCGGTCTTCTGTGCAGTTCCTCCACTTCCAATGTTGAGGCGCACACCTCTATCATGCATTACAACCGCTATCTCTATTATACTACTCTAAAAGCAGTAGCCATCACAATTGCCGGTTAAAAATGTGTTAGCTTTTAGGCCTGTTTTACATTTTAGGCGTAATTGTCAACTTTTAGGCCTAATTCTAACTAGCAGTTTTAATTTCGTAAGTAGCAGCTAACGGGGATATGGGTTGTATAGTAAGCCTATTCATTTTTGCAACACGGTGCGCCTTCAGGCACACAGTTACAGTGTTACAACGTAACGCGCAACGTAGCCTATATAGATCAGTGGTAGTAAGGAAGTGACGAGAGAGACTCTATTCATAAAGACAACAGCAACTCGTAGCAACTTGACGTTGCCATGGTAACATGATTTTAGGCCTAATTTTCATTTTTAGGCCTAATTTTAAAAATCCAGTTTTAATTTCGTAAGTAGCAAATATAGGCCTAATGGAGAATTTGGTTCGACGGTAAGCCTATTCATTCATGCAACAATACGACGAGACTATTTAAACGAAGCTAAAATCCATTTGTTTTTATTGAGTATTTTAATTCGACGATCAAATGTTATTGTTTAATTTAGTTACGTCGAAGAAGTCTACTAGCTATGGGAAGTTTAACGATGTTTTAATTTGCCATGTTATATAACTAACTACTCACACTGATTCTAACGCGTGAAAAAAGCGACGGACGGACAAAGTCGTTGCAATAGTCTTCTCAGCCGGTACGGCTGTACAGAAGATTAAAAGTAGTAACCATTACAATTGCCGGTTTAAAATGTGCTGTCTTTTAGGCCTAGTTTTAGATTTTAGACATAGTTGTTAGCTTTTAGACCTAGTTTTTACCTGCAGTTTTAGTTTTGTAAGTAGCAGCTAACAGAGAGTTGGGTTCGAGAGTATGCTTATTCATTTATGCAACACAATGCTGAGATCTGATGTTGCCGTGGCAACGTGATTTAAGACCAAATTTTTTTTTTACTTGTCTTTTTAATTTCGTAAGTAGCGGCTACCTGGAAGAATTTGATCGATAGTAGGCCTATTCATTCATGCTACACGGTATCGAGACTATACTAAATGAAGCTCATGTATGTTGTTAACGAAACCTTTTTTTTTTTTTACAGTTATGCGTTTTCCTGTAGTGTTTACATGCGACAATCAAATGTTATTATTTCATTGAATAACGTCAAGAAAGCCTATTAGTTATAAGATGCAACTATTGCCGAGAAAATCCTCATCCTGAAAATTGTTACTCTCGTCGTCGTGGGCAAATAACCCTGGTTTTGGGTTCGCGCTCCCTAACAACAAACAACAACTCGTCCTGGAAACAACGTCTAACCATTACTGTACGAGTGCAAGCTAGTTTTAGAAAGAAATTAATATTGGTAGATGCCTCGAGATTTGTTTGGTTGCATTACAATTCAAGATTCCTCGGTTGAGTATTTAATAATGCACTTGAGGAAGTGGCACCTTAGTGGTCTGGTGGAGCAGTTTCCTTCTCATTAAAATTAAATGAAAGGCTAACATCTGGTGACCACTTTCATCAAAATGATCAAGAACGCCTACATCACACCCAGTGTGATCATCATAGCCTCATCAACCAGCTGCTGTTGCCAAAGTTCAGAAATACAAGAAAAGAAATCAATTGCTTACTATTTGCTGTAGTGTGCTTGTCCAAATCAGTACGATACATGCAGAAATCTCCCGAAATAGTATTAGGTTTACCATGACTAACATTAGCATTAAGAAAATTACACTTTTGGGTATTTAGATTTCGCCTCTAACATCTGGTGTATAATCAAGAATCGTGATTCAACCAACCAGCCCTCAGCACGAAACGGTAAGGATGCACATGCAGGGCTTAATTTGGGCCGGAACAGCATTCCGGTTCTTTTTCGGTTAACATTTCATACTGAAGTCATCTTTCGGATATTTTTGCCATTTCAAATTAAAAGCAACCCACCCAACTTAAAACTCACCATAGCATTTAGTAAATTTGATTTAATTCAACCTGAACCATCGTAACAAAACTAAATGTCATAGCTTAGGCCGCTCGGTCCCTATAGCTGCAGTTTACTCTCGCTCGTCTCATGCCGCAGCATAGCGATCCCGTTGGAGCCGATGGTGTTGCAAATATAGTTGTTCGTAATTCTTTTTGGCTTTTTATGAGTGTCAAAACGATAATAAAATTAAAATAAGATATGTGATGTATCAACCAAAAAAAAAAAAACTTCGAAAGTTATTCTAAAGTAGGCCTATGTCTTTTTCATTATTTTTTGGATTTGATTGGCTAACTTTCTGTATCAATCTAACCTGATTTCTGTAAAATAGTTGGTGAAACATTGCGTTTTAATACGTGCATTGTTTCTTATTGGGGGAGGGGGGAGGGAAGGCACTCCCCGGCGCTTCCGGGTGGAGGGCAAGTGGGGAGATTATTTTGTTCCCCCCAAATAACTCAAAATAGCAAGAGGTGATACAAAACAACATTGTGTGAGGGTGAAAATCTTTAAAAAAGTTACCTTCTAGAAGCCACAATAGTTGTTGAAATAGGTAAAAGCATTAAAGCTTCTGGACCCTGCTGGGGAAGCTTGCGCTCCAGCAGGGCCCAGAAGCTTTAACGCTTGCGCTCCCCCAGACCCCCTACCTGTGATTGCGAGGGGACATAAATGACCCTCCCTTCCTTCCTCTGCGAACAAGTGACGGTTCCGGTACTTTACTAATTAGAAATTAAGCACTGGGTAAACAAGTGGGGGTAGCAACCGATGTTCTGTACACTTCCCCCACTTCCGGGCTACTTTTGCTTCATACTTCCGGTTTTGTAAAATTCTCTTTAACTAATTTTCGGACGATGAATCTATGCTAAAAACCGTTTGTCTCCATCTGGGTAGCATTCCACAGATGATGGTTTTCATGGTTGGTGAAACTGAAACCGTTCATTTTCAATCGTCACTTGTGCCTATAACTATAATGTCAGATTTGACCGGATTTCACGGTCGGGGACCGGTTTTATTTTTAGGTTGAATTTAGGCTGGATTTAGCAAGAAGCGTTTCCTCACAGGTGACTCATTCAACGACGTGGACCGTTCCTTTACAGTGCAAAGTACTGGAAACAAATTACCAGGTCTTTGTATGGGTAATTTATGTATTGGTCAGTTAAACTGAAAGCATACATTTCCAACTGTCACTTGAGCCTAACTAATGTCAACTGTGTGTTGAGTAAAAGTGAATGGAGAATTCGTTTTGAATTAAACCTATTATCTATGTTTCAAGTTCACTCACACGATCTCCTATTTGCTGTTTTCAAAACTGTAGTCTGACTTTAAATTCTACCTAAAATTAAACTTTAATTCACTTATTTATACACAAATCTGGCGTTGCACAGAGATACGAAAGACCCTGTGTTTATCGAGGATTACTTATTTCATATTCATGTGGGTTTTTAATCTTGCTTAATGACCTCTTAATTGGATTGAGAGTTGGCGGCTTAAAATTGAGATAAAAATTACGCACATTTTTTTTTTCTAGTCAGCTAATTAAAACTCGCTGGCGAAAGGTCGTCGCTTCGTTGGAGGGGAACACAATTTTTGAGTTAGCTACGCAGAAATTAGAAATCAACAGAGATATCATGTTGTAACCATGGCCTACCCGAAGTTAGTGGAACCTTAAAGGAAGTCAGTTGCAGCTGGAACCAGTGGTGTTTCCGACAAGAAACAAAGGTGCAAGCCCCTGATTCGAATTTAAGAGTAAAATGTTTGTAAACGTAGAAAAATGAGGGTTGTAAACATTCTGAAAATATGCCTTTAGAGTTCTTGTACAGCAAAATCTGGGAAGTCTACAACAACGACCTTGTCCGTCCGTCCGTCACCTTATTCAACTCCGGAAAGACACCAGATATAAACACGAGAAAGAATGGTCACGTCGTTTCTTGAACGTAATCGTTGTAATAATAATTCGCATTTGCAGTTTAATAACCGGAACAACAGCGTTCATATAAACTAGCCGTATCGTTTGCTTCGCTCAGTCGATTGGCGTCGATCCATGCTTCATGTAATTTATTTGATTCCAAAAGAGCATCACAAAAGCGATGTACTAATTATTTCGACGCAAAGTAATTTCAATATTGTTTCTCACAGTTCGTTCATCACATTCCTCAGCACGTCTGTATTTCAACTGCATTATTCAAAACACACGATTTGTTCGTTTACATGTTTGTACGGCTTCTCCGCCAGAAGTGATCCCCTACGAAAGTGAGAGAGCAAAGCGAAACACTCATTGGAAAGGTTTAGTTTGCGTGGACAACGCTTGCTTTGCTCGCTTAATCCGCGTACCTCCGTGCTTCAGAAACGCGAATGTTTGATACCTTTTAAAAACCAGATCTATGGTTTTGGTTTTTCCATGCAATACAAAACCAATTCTAAGATCTAGGTATATGTAGTGTATTGCAAAATACGTCATTTTTTTAGGTTATTTAATGCGTGCGTCCTCTAACGACGTCATGAACCATGAGGGTTAAAAACCATGAGGGTTAATAAAAACTTCACGTTATTTTTCAGGGTTTTTCACGTATTTAAGGGCCATAATATCAAGTTAGTTACAGCGATGAAAATAGGCCTAACCGAAGCGTATTAGCACGGCAGCCGTGCTTATTAGAGTCCGTTTGCGCACGAGAATTTCAGAAAATTGGACAGGAGGAGGAGGAGGCGGCGGAGCGGCTAACAATGTCAAAATGTTACAATGCTGCAACATGTAACAATAGGGTCACAATAGGCGAGGCGCACAATATCGGATTATAGCTCAACAAGATGCAACGATGGTTGGGTGCCGGGAAACTAACATTGTCGTTGTTTGAGTTAGCGAGCTCGTTGTGGAGAACCAAAATTAAATGGTCTTGATTTTGCCTTAAATCTTCAAGTTTTAAACTGTTGTGCGAAGTCTTGCAGCCTCAAAATTGGGCGGCCGACATGACTGAGTGACTTATTTACTTTTTCAATGCGGGCTTCGGGAAGCCAGTTGAATTGTTTCCGTGATTGTTTGCAATGATACTGCAACAATCCAGACACTACTCATCGAGATGACGCATGCTAAATCTAGACACACGCTGATGTGCTGCCATCAAATAATAATCATGGGACAAACCTTGGGCGTAACCTGAACATAAGTTTGCATTACTAATGTTCCGTTTTTTCTAAAACAAAATTCGGTGGACAGTGGACACATGATAGACTAGACCGTAGCAATTAATATAAAAAAGAAGCGAAAAAAGCCAACAAATTAACTGAGCAAAAAACGGCTTCGCCGTTTAGAAAAAAAACATTAGAGCTCGTATCCCCATACTCCCAACCGTGAAGGTGCACGAATAAAAACGGATTAGAGTCCACTCGAACGCCACGAACTATGATTTGAACTCCAAAACAGCAAAACGCTACAAAATTGAAAGATAAAAATGGATACACAAAATGAACACAAATTATAGTTCGTTGCGTTCGAGTGAACTCTAATCCGTTTTTAGTCGTGCACCTTCACGGCTGTGAGTATGGGGATACGAGCTCTAATGTTTTTTTTCTAAACGGCGAAGACGTTTTTTGGTCAGTTATTTAATTATTTTTCGTTTGGTCCTACTCCCATCTTTGTAGGCGCTTTGATTCCAGGGGAGTAGCGGTACAAACACACGCACGCACGCACATCATACGTCTTTCATGATGTAGATACCACCCCAGCCTAATACAGAGTACTGCAAATTCGCTGAAAATATTTTATTTTGCCATGGTCAAAAAATTGGACCACGGCAAAATAAAATAGTAACAGAATTAATATGACATTTTCAGTTTAGATTGCTGTCCAGAAACATTCCAAGATATTTTACTTCATTAATCTTTTTAATTTGTTGGCAGTCACAATGTTGTTGTAACGAGAGCATCTAAGAAGGGTTATATTAGTATCATCTGGCAACGCATTTCTTTTAAGCGAGAAATGGACAAAATCGCATTTGGCAATATTAAGGTTTAAGTTTCCAGTAAACCAATCTCCACTTTAAATAACCTGTTCCTCAGTGTTGTCAGTAATAGTGTCAGTGTTATTTCTGACAGTCGTAAGTGCCACGTCATCAGCAGAATAAGTAAAATTAGAATGAGCCTTCATATTAAAAATACCATTAATGTAAATAAGAAACAGTGTCGGTCCTAAAACAGGTCCTTGTGGCACACCTAAAGTTACTAATGCACTATCACTAATGTGAGTTTCAATTTTAGTGCCTTGAGTTCGACTATATCTATGAGTTCGCAAGTCTCCAAATTCCATTAAGTTCCTGTTTTTATAATAATCTAGCGTGATTAACAGTGTCAAAAGCTTTAAAGTCCAGGAACGTGCCAAAAACAACTTTGCCAGAGTGTAATGTCCGGTAAATTTAAGTAAGCATGTTTAAAACTGTATCGTCATTACTACGATTTTTACGAAAACCATATTGGTTGCAGTGGAAGCGATGATTTTTTTTCCCAAGAATTCAATAAGTCTATTTTTCATTGCCTTTTCAAGAAGTCTGGAAAAAAAACCGAGCAAAGCAACTGGCCTGTAGTTGTCAACATTTTAGCGATAACATTTATTTAAAAAATAGCAAATAGTTTTAACAACTTGTATGGTTTTAAAACTTGAGGAAACGTGCCAACTTTAAAAGAAAGGTTACAAAGTTGAGTAAGCAATGGGCCGATGATAGGCTGCGTATGCTTAAAGCCATTTAACTGTGATTCCGTCATAACCTGGACTTTTTGCCTTCTAGTAAAGAATTAATGAGATTAAAAAATATATCACATTCTGTTACGGTTGCACAAACATGGACTTCTAAAAAGTGGTATAGGGCTTATTTTTATTCTGCACGTTCCGCATAATTTCGTTTGCCAATTTTTTCCCAATGTTAGCAAAAAAAGTCAAATTCATTAGGGTACGCCTTAGGATCAGTAATTATACTGAAACCAGAAATCCGTTAACCCAGATTTCATCGGGAAATGCGGTCCTGTAATTGCATTTAAGATTTGCCTCTGCTCCTATAATCATTACTAGCTTTAGATAATTAATCTTGGTAAAATTGTTCCTTGACTTCACAAATTACCTTTTTCGAGAATTGGCTGCGGTAGGTCGGGTTGTCAAGGTATTTTTTTTTCATGCTTTTTTTTACGTTTTATCTGTGGTCTTAATCGATTTTAAAACGGCACAGTCATCCAAGGATTAATCTTCGTATTTTCCGCAGAAACAGGTTTGTTGAATGTAGCCTTCTTGATAATACATCAACATTGATACATCAACATTGTTATCAATACATTGATAACATCAACAAAATAAGTCATGGTATTTTTGTCAGGCAGGTAGTTTTTTTACTTTATTTTATTTTAAAATTAATTTCTTTGAGCCTTAAGTCAGCCGAAGCAATTTATGCTCGTATGGCTGAACCGGCTCAAGGAAAGAACCAACCCGGGGATTTGAACTGGGAACCTCCGATCACCGTAAGGGCCAAAAGATTGTGCAGAATTGACCAGAATAGTTCCCATAACCGCTGAAGAAGCATGGTAGCCTCTCACGCTACCCTGGCCGGCAGTCCAGGCGGGGACTTCGCCAAAATCCCCTTTCCAGGGGTTCGACCAGATCCGCAAACCTCCAGCAACCAGGCTGAGCCCTCTCACCAATCTGACACGAGTGACTGATCGTATTAAGCTGAAGCCCGGCGTACACTACCAAAATCTTGAGAGGCTTGATAGCTCAGAGCTACCAAAACGTTGAAGATGGTGTCAAGGTGCTAAAGTTTGATACCGTTACCTAACTAAAACCCAACGTGAGCTACCATCAGAAATGTGGAGGGTCGTCGTCTTTCACAAGGCGGATGCATCGCGTTGGGCTTCGCATCCAAAAGTCTAACCTGGCTAGCAGAGTGTGATGTAACGATCTTACGGACCTGTCTAAGATGTTGTTTACCTCCGCCGGCCTAGCTAGAATTTTGCAATTAGTAGGTCCTTATGATCGGCAGCCACATGAGCTGTTAGACTCAGTTGTGACAAACTTAGTTATGATCCGTAAAGTGTTTATTAAGTCCTTAGGATTAGCATATTGGGGGGAAACTAGATTAGCGTCTTCCTCTATTTGCGTCAGGTAATGCTCCTTTAAACTTCAAATTTACGACTGCATTTCAATTAACGGGTGCAGTCAGCCTCCTTAATCATCACCATTTTTCACTCGAACGTTCTTACCATCTTATGCAGAGGAGTTTCGTCCGAGTTCATTCTGCCACTTACTTGCACAA